>AWUE01020482.1:0-26358 GCA_001974825.2 Corchorus olitorius | reverse complement strand
ATATATAAAACATAAAAGTCTAATTTTAAGTAATGACAATTTGTTTTTTTAAAAGTAATGGTAATTTAGAAATATTTTTGAAAAAAGGTACAATCGGAAAACATAAAGTTTCCATTATACGTACTTTTATATATAGTATAGAAATAGATTTGGAGAAATTATTGAATTTGTCTCATTTCGGCCCAGTAGGCCCATTAGACTCGTTTGAGTCCATGAAACCAAATTACCAAGCCAGATGTCTTGAAGTCTAAATCTGATATTCTTAGCCCCAATTCGTTAATATGGAAGTTTAAAGAAGGAGTTCAAGTCCAATCAGTAATTATGATACAGTAATGATTCAGTCATGATGCAAGCATTGTTAAATCCTATTTAAAGGAGGACTTCACAAGAGTAGTCTTGGAAGAAAATTCATGACTTTTGATACAGAGCTCAGAAAAATGAAAATAAGGTATCGTTGGAAAGAGGATTCCAAGATTTACAACTTTTATGTTTACCTCGAAACCTAATTCTGTCATTCCGGTGAATGATTTTGCTCTTGAATTTTCTGGACAGAATTGATCTTCTCATAAACCGACTTGGAGAATGTTTTAGACGAAAATTCAGATGTTAAAGATGATGTGGAGCATTCCTATTGGCCACGTGGATCTTAATTAATGAGGATAATCTAAATTTTTATTATTTTAATAATGAAATAATTAAAATATTATTTAATAATGGCAATTTAGAAATATATTTGAAAAAAGGATACAATCGGAAAATATAAAGTTTCCCCTTATTGGTATATATATATATATATATATATATATATATATAGATAGGAGTATATAATAATAATAATAATAATAATAATAATAATAATTTACTAAATCCCGAATATTTAAGTCCACACACGATTTGTGCTACACATAGTCATGGAGTTGGTTCAATAGATAAGGAACACAAGAAGAATAAGTCGAGAGATTCTCCTACTTTAATAGCACTTCTGTCTGCTTCCGCAAGCCTCTCTTGTCATTCTAAATTATTTTTGTTCTCTTTATATTCATTCATTTCCTTCTACCACAATATATTAATCACAATATAATTAACGTGGCATGCAAATGCAAGCTTTAAACCGTGACCTCATAAGGATGAAAAAAGTGGTCCCGAAGTCTTGATAATTAATCCCCATGCATTATTTGATGGACATTCATATGGCTTAGACATCCTTTGCTATCTCTATAAATCGGAATGATACTTGATCAACCAACTTCAACACATATCAAAACTAAGCATGAAGATGAAAATAGCTAGAGTTTCACTCCTTTTGTTCCTCTCAGTCGCAATATTGTTAGGACTAGCCAATGCTTCGGACAAGCCTGAGCCAGTGCTTGACACCGATGGCGATGAGGTCCGAACAGGTGTGGAATACTTCGTTGTGTCCGCAATATGGGGTGCAGGTGGCGGTGGGCTGGCCATTGGTAGGTCGAGCAAACAACCGTGCCCCGAAATCGTTGTTCAAAATGGAAGGGACATCGACAATGGTATTCCAGTTATCTTTTATAATGCATACTCTAGTGACGGAATTGTTCGGTTGGATACTGACGTAAACATAGAGTTCCTTCCTATCAGAGACAGACTCTGCTTGACATCAACCGTGTGGAAGCTTGACAATTACGACGAGTCGATGGGAAAATGGTGGGTAACAACCGATGGAGATATAGGTAATCCTGGTCCTAGCACTTTGAAGAATTGGTTCAAGATTGACAAGTTTACGGTCATTGGTTACCAATTTAGCTTTTGTCCTTCGGTTTGCTATTCATGCGTAACTTTATGCAACAATATTACAAGAGACTTTAGTGATGGAGAATTGCGTTTGGCTCTCACCAAAGACCAAGGATGGCCATGGATCTTTAGGAAAGCAACTCGATCAATAACACAAGATGAAAAAGATTCAAATAGCGGCCCACTACAGCAATAGCGGCTGTTATTTCGCGGTAGAATAGCGGGTTAAACTATTGAATTTTGTCTAGTTTAACCATATTACACATAGCATGGATTAAATAATTTTATGTTCTAGTTTCACTTTCTACATTATTATTATATATATTATGGATTTATATATAATACACCGTCAGTGAAGTTTAGCAGACTGCACAAGCGGGTCTTGAAGGGTGACATGTGTCCCCTAGGGACTAGATTGAAATATTTAAAATTTAATTAATTCAGAAAATGAACATGTGTCAACTCCACAACCCACTTGTGAAGTCCAAAATTTATACCGCCAGTGTATCAAATAATTACCCATATATTATTACTATATATTGATTCAAACTTAATTTAATGTACTTTATTGTATTGGATTATATATATACTATATATTATTTTTAGTGACTATGGAAATTACTTAAAGGCCAAATTGAGGATTAATGTGGTGCCTCCTTTTGACTCTTTTTGGTCTTTTCTCACTTTTCGGGTGACTAAAAAGGCCCTCGATGAATTTTCTCACTTACTTTCCATGCTGTCCTTTTTTGTAATTTACTATTTTTATATTTATGATTAAGTATGTTTTAATTACATATTAATTGTGTGTGGATATTAGGATTTACCGGTTCAACTCTTCTGCCGTAATTCCAAAGGACTAGTGCTATAAATGTATCTGCAATAATGGTTGATTCATGGGTAAATTATTGACATTCCAATTTTATTTTCCTTTCGTCTTCATTTCTATTTGTGTGGATTTTTTCTTCCCTAACATTTCTCTGAATTGGTTTCACATGGACTTCATTTTGTTTACTAAAATTTCCAGGTGGTCGTTGAGGTAAATCTGGATTTATTTGTTGATTATATTATTTGATACTTAAATTTAACGTTTCCTTATTCCTCTTTTATTTTACAAAAAGTTTTTTATTTATCATTCGACTTCCTTTTTATTGAGATTTATATTAGTTGCTTAAGTTTGGTATATTTTCACATTTCCAAAAGCACAGTTAACCAATATTGCGAAGTACAATCATTTTGTGATGCATTGTGTAAATTACATATGCTCCTGCAAATGCTCTCAACTAATTCAATTTTCCTACGACAACTATTCATACTCCTTGACTACAAAAAATTAGGCCTTCCTTATGCAGAAGCCAAATTCTTCCACCTACCCGAGTTCATTAATTTAACAATTGCAATCAAGATTAAAAAATGACCGCAACGTACTATGTTTTTTTAGATAATCAACATACATTTCAAGCAACAATTAATATTAACTTTATTTTGATAAATTATCTAGAGATGGAGGAGTAGAATTAGCTTTATTTTGATGAATTGCCTAGAGATGGAGTAGAATTTAGGTAATGCACTTTAAGAATGAAAGAGAGGTCATGTGTTTTGCTTTATATATGTGAATTATTTGTTTCGATGTATGAGTTCCTACTAACAAATTAATTTACAGCCAATGCAATATCTTCTTACTAACCGACTTAAACAACTAGAAAAAATATAGCCCTAATAAGAAGATGACTGCAGCACAAGCGCATGCCACCGTGCTTGTATATACTATATATTATTTTTAGCTACTAGGGAAATTACTAAAAGGCCAAATTGAGAATTAATGTGGTGCCACCTTTTAGCTTTTTTTGGTCTTTTCTCATTTTTCGAATGACTAAAAAGCCCCTCTATGAGTTTCCCTCCCTTTTCCTGCTAAATTTTTTTGTAATTACTCATTTCACTTCCTTAATTGCTTTTAATTAATGTTTCTCCCCCCTTTTCTTTTTTCCTCTCACCAACTCAGTACCTAGGGTAATCACTAAAAGGCCAAATTGAGGATTAATGTGGTGCCATCTTTTGACTTTTTTTGGTCTTTTCTCACTTTTCGGATGACTAAAAAGCCCCTCTATGAATTTCCCCCCTTCCTTTTCCTGCAACCTTTTTTTGTATTTACTAATTTCACTTCCTTAATTGCTTTTAATTAATGTTTCTCCCCCCTTTTCTTTTTTCCTTTCACCAACTCAGTACCTAGGGTAATTACTAAAAGGCCAAATTGAGGATTAATGTGGTGTCACCTTTTGGCTTTTTTTTTTGTCTTTTCTCAATTTTCGGATGACTAAAAAGTCTCTCCATGAGTTTCCCCCCTTCCTTTTCCTACTACCCTTTTTTGTAATTACCCATTTCCCTTCCTTAATTGTTTTTAATTAATGTTTAAGCCTTTTAATTAATTGCTTCTAAACCCTAAACCCTTAATTACTTTTAATTAATGTTTCTCCCGATGTTTTATTTTTTCCTCTCACCAATTCAGTTGCTGCTTCCTTTCAACTCTTCGGTGCTGATCAATCTTCAGGTTTGCCAAAAATTAAACCTTTCATCACTCCCCTCTGTTTTCACCTTCATATCTCTTTCCTCTTTCTTCTCCTTCTCCATCCCTTCCCCATGGACCGTTCAATATTTTTCCCCTTCTGAATTAAAACCACCTTTGTTCAATGTGTCTATTATTATCTAATTAATAACATATTTTATTGCCTTTTTGCACTTCCTATTACTTACAAATAAAAGCATGTTCTTTGACCTTCTTAATTTTGCATGTCTAAAAAGTTACCTTACAAAGATTTATGCCAATAGCAAGAGACAACATTAAAACTAATCCATTTAAATTGCATTTTTACTGCAACCTTATATAATTCAATCAATTAATCAAGCACCACTCTAGAACAAAAAAATTTCGTGGCCCTTATATAATTGATTATATTAATCAAGCACCACTCTAAATGAAGAATGCATGTAGCGGCAGCGCGGGTTAATATAACTTGTTTTATATTAATTGAAATATATGTGGGTAAGAATGAATGATTTTCTACACTGAGTATTTGATTATACATTTGTATATAAAGATTGTTAATAAATTTTTTCATATATTTGAGAAGTAAATGAGTGGCATTAATTGTCATTAACTATTTTATGATTCTTAAGAAAATGATTCTTAGTTCAAAATTTATGTTTTGAATTGTTTTTATGGTTTAAGCATGATCAACTGGCAAGTAATTCACCTGTGAGATTTTGAGCCTGTTGAGCCGTCACTATATGGCTATATTTTTCTTGCTTGTGGGTAGTTGCTTCATACGCTTCTAGAACTTGCTTTATACCACTCGAGATTACATGTTTTTGTGTGTACTTGCATGAAAATGATGAGGCATTTCTTAGGAACGATTGAGCCTTAAATAGCCAACCTGTCATTATAATCCTTTGATACCCCTTTTGAGCCTAATTTGAATTAATTTTAACCTTTTTCTTGGATAACTAATTTTCCCAAAAAAAACCCTGAGCTTAGAATTGTTAGGTGTTTCTTACCTTAACCTAAGTTAATGAAGCATTGATATTTTATTGTTCTTGTGGATGAGTATGATGAGAATTAGTGTGGGGGGAAAGTTAGTTGTTGGTTAATGGCTTGATGGAGCATGTAAGACCATAAAAAAAATAATTTTAGTGATTAAAAATTAAATTTGATAAGTGATAAAAAAAGAAAGTTAAAACCCAATTGATTAAAAGAAGAGTTATGGGACTTGATTTAAATAGTGTAGAGGCAAGGAGACCATTTGGAAATTTTTCCATATCGGGAAATATATAACATTTCCTTCTCTTCCCCGTCACCTTCTTTCTCCCTTGCTCTCTCTCTTTCTACCGGAATGCCAAGCTCTCTCTCTCTCTACATTTTTTTGATGAAATTTATCATAAATTCAACATGCAATAAATCCTAAAGATTCCTCTCACCTTACTTGTCCTATTTGCACCATTTGATTGGGATTTTCAAGGTTTCAACAATGGTTTCAAGTGAAGTTTAAATGATGGAGTAAGTATTTATTTGATTTTTTACTAATCAAGTATGAGCTGTGAAATTTAGTTTTAAACTCGATTTGTAATATGAAATTGTTCTTTTGGAGGGTAAGAAATGTCATTGGTGAAGCTTTGGAGCTTGTGAAGCAAAGTGATTTTGTGGGTAAGTTAAATTGAAAGTTTATGATTTGATTTGATAAACAAGTTTTAGTGTTCAAATAATTGAGAATGGTTGAATTGGTGTAGAGAGAAAAAATCGAAGTAAGGAAGTGCAAAGTTTGTATGATTTGTAAATAAAAAAAAAATTCTGCCTTGGTCGGAATCTGGAAAAATTTCCAGATTTCCGGTGGGCACAGGTCGCCGGCCAGCCTTGCTGGCAGTCAGCATAGGCAGGCCAGCACTTGGGCCTAGCGCATGGCCCAAGCTGCGTGGCCTGCCTGGCAGGCCAGCAGGCCCACCCAAATAAGAGAAAAAAAAAAGGGTGAAGAAAAAGAAGGAGTGGGCTTGGCCCAAGAAGAAAGAAGTAATTAAAAAGAAATGAAAAGAAATAATGGGCAAGGCCCAATTTTTGGTTATGAAAAGGAAAAGAGAAATATTAGGAAATTAAATCTGAGATTAATAATATTATAATAAAATTACTATTTTAGCCTTGGATGGTAAATCACTAAATCACCCTTTAGATTTTAAATTACGAAATTACCCTTTGAACAGGAATTTAGCGAATTCGACGACATCGGTTGCGTTAATAACTTTAAACGATTAATGTATTACTCTGTAATATTTGTAGAATCATAAAATGTCTGTTTTACCCTTGGAGTGGGTAAATTACCATATTGCCCGTAATTAGTAAAAATGTACTAATCTATTCCGTTGACCTACGATTTTGAGTTCGGTCGACTAGGTTCAACAACTATGACGCGTAAAAAATGTCACCATACCTTGAGAGAGTGAAATTACTGAAATACCCTTGATAAGAAAATATACTATTTTGCCCCTAAAAGCGCGATACAAATAATTAAACTCTAAGATCGTATATTCAGGAGTGGAAAGCTACCGTAGAGACCCTTTTTGGGTAAAATTACTATGCTACCCTTGACCTATCAATATTACCATTATGCCCCTTACTCATCAAATTTACCAAAGTACCCCTAAGGGTAGAAGTGAGAGAATTCGACTATGTAACTCACATTAATAAATACGCATGTATGTTGTGGAATCTACGATAAGTCCAAATGACCATTTTATGCTCGAATGTGTAAAATTACAACTTTACCCCTAGAAAAGGTTTTGGCTTATATAAACATGATAATTGAACATGTAAGGTTAAAGGATTACTGTATCAGCCTTAAGATGTTTAAATTACGTATTTGCCCCTGATCGAAAAAAATACAGTTTTGCCCCTAAAGGCTAGAATTGATCAATTGAGCTCTAAAAGTGTATATGAATCTAAAACTCATAGTAGAACCCCGAAAGACATAAATAGACAAGTTAAAATCCTCGATGTTAGGCAGTGGGTCTTGCGTTATGTGTTCATGTGACTTTCTTCCATTTTATTTGACTGTTTGGGTATTTTGGTTTATTACTTTGGTTTGTGACTTTGATTATGATATTGATTTTACTGATTTTCTTATGTTGCACGTGCTCAATCAGATGGCTGAGGCGCTGATCGAGACACCAACTAGTCTCACAGTGGATTGACTTTTGGGGTGACGAGTCCCCTGAACTATGAGTGGGCTGTCTTCCACGGAGAACCCATTGAGGAAAATGTTTTAATACTGTTTTTATTTAAATGCTTTATAAAATGTTTTAATAAATTATTTTGTGTGCATTAGCGATCATTGAAAATGGTTTTGAATGGTTTCTAAGCACACGGGGACTCGTGGACTGGACGCAGTCCAGGGAGTACGTGTGGCTGATTTGGTGGTTTACTAACTAGTAGTTAGACCTGATTGGCGAACCATGAGTTGAGTTTGGATCCAAATGGTTCGTCGCTCCAGGCCCGAAACGCCATATTTATTTACCGGTTCGGCGTGTGCATGGGAGAGCTAAATTGGGTGTGCTGCGGCCACCACGCAGTACCGGACCCAAGCTAACGTCAGGGGAACGGGCTTGTTTGGAAAAATAAGATAAATTGTATTTTTACTGATTATTCGATGCTGGTGAAAATGCCCCTGACGGTTCTGGAGGTTGACTCGGGCCAAGGTCACTCTGGATAGGTTTTAATGGCAGGCCATTTGTTTCATGAAACGATAAATGATTTTATGTACTCGTTTTTGATTGACGATCTGGATTTTATAATTGTTGTTTTATGAATTGTTTTGGTTGTGAGTGCACCGCACCCTCTCGGATCCTCTTTTGATGGTGGTTCACTCACTAAGTACATTCGTGTACTCACCCCTCAAATTCTTGTTGTGCTTTCAGGGTAGCTAGGATCAGCGTTTCCTTTGACGTTTGAGTCGGTGGCGTAGGCTTTGATCCCTCCAGTTAGAGGTACTTCTCACTACATGATGGGTCCCACTGTCAATTGTCTTTATTCTTGCTTTCTCCTGTTCCTCGTTTTTGTCTTAATTCGATTTTTGGTTTTCTCTATTGACTTATGGTTTTGGTTTTAAATGTTACAATGTTTTTATTACCGTAGTTGTTTTTAATGTTTCTACTTTTACTCTGATTTGCAAACTTCAGTATTTCAGATTTATACTCAGTTCATGTTTTCGGTATTTTTATCTGGTATTGACGCTTCTTGAACCGTTGGTGCACGTGACCGGTGGGCACGTGTTTCGAGGTAACACAGCGATTGTCCGTGCTCGACTTCCGGGTCGGGGCGTGACAACTTTATTGGTATAAGAGCATCTGGTTGTTTTCCTTGGTGCATAAGTCCATTGGGCCTGTAGTGAGTTCAGGATAAGTTTCGAACACTTAGGTGTCAATCTGGCATTTCAGTTTATGTTTTATTTTAAAAATCAAAATGTTTGGTTTAGGAAAGTGTGTTGATGACATTAGATTGATGAAGGCTGTGTTTAGTTGAGCGGTGCGATTGGCTCCGTTTGAACTGAGATTGTGAGATTAAACACTGTACAGATCAAATTAGGTACTATACAGATGAGATTATAGTCAGCGATGGAAACTGGATGTTAAGTGAAAATGGCGTTGGGGTGAGATTAGAATGTAAAATGACCATAAGGGTATTATTATTTGAAGGTAGTATATCATTTTATTTATTTTTGTTTATATAATATTTATTAAATTAGTATATGAGTATATAATTATTATTAATAATATTAATTCTTAAACTTATAATTAATTTCAATATTATTTATTTATGATTACTTGAAATTTATTATTATTATTTTCTAAAAAAAGAAAGAAATTTACTATTATTTAATCAATAAATGAAATAAAATTAAATGTATTATTATTAATAAAAAAAATAAAACAAAAGTAGAAAAGAAAGCAAAGAAATAAATAAAATAAAACTTCTATTCATTTGATTTAAAAAAAAAAGAAAAGAAAAGAAAAGGAAAGGGTGATTTGAGGGATTTGGTTACAAACGGTGCTCCCTGGAGCTTTTCTCTCCAGCGGAAAAGCATCAGCTCACCAGCAAACCAATTGGCCACGTAGGCCAATTGGTACCGAAATAAATTGCACTTAAGCCTCCGATTTGTACTGTTCAGCATGTTTGGAGTGTCAAATGCACCTAAACGGTGCACTAAACACACCCGAAGTTGTCAATTGTTCTGAATGTTGAGCTATTAATTTGCATATCTGCCCATAATTTGTTTGATTGACTTATGTTGTGGTGCTTGATTAATATAGGACTTTTACATTCCTTACATTTGCTTTCATAGCTCACTTACCTTTTTGCCCATTACAACCCTATAAAGACCTCTGATTTATGCATGTTATACACTTGTGGAGTAGTGGAGAGACTGGTGGACAAGCAAGCTTATGGTAACGCGTATCTTCACTCTTAATTATGAGCATCACCGAAACACTTGAGTGCTATTTATGAGTGAGAATGCCACGTTGAATCTGCTCTAAAGTTATGTTTATCTTTTGTGCAGAAAATTGTTTTCAAAATGTTTTTCTAAATCGTTTTTGGTTTTTGAGTGTTGCATATATTGTTAGACTTTCATGGGGGGGAGACTTAAATTGTTTTTGAGTTTTTATCTTGCTTGAGGACTAGCAAGAAATCAGTGTGGGGGAATTTGTTGAATGCATATTTTCCTATTCTTTACATGTCTTATGAAGGTGTTTTTATGAAGATTTGAGGTGATTTGCTACTTAGTTTGCTCATTTGTATGTTTTAGGTACTTAAAAGGAGAATTGGAGACAAAGGAAGCATATTGGAGCAAAGAAGTAGGTGTCCTGCATCAACCTGGAGTGGGTCGAAATCAACCTCTGTAAAGGGTCGAAAATTCACCAGAGTACAAGCTGGAAATTTCTCCTGTTTCGACCTTCTGGCGGGTCGAACTCGACCTTCATCAAGGTCGAAACAGGGTTGCGGAAATCAAGGCAGAAATTGGATGTCAAGTGGGCTCAATCTCTTTTGGGCTTAATGTTATACCAGTTGGATGCAGCATGTTTGGACTTAGGAGAAATCTTATTTACCCCATGCTATTTGCATTAGTTTATTTTTAGGATTTTCTTTGGGTAAAATTGTAAATTGCCAATTATTAAATTTAGGTTAAAGACTTTTTATTGAGGGAGGCAATCGAACGCCTTAGTTAATTTTTCAATTCCAGTATTTGGCTTTTGCTTTGAACGAAACTTTGGAGAAGAAGTGGAAAAGAGAGGACGCACTCTCTATCTTGGTTTTCTCTTCTATTTTGAATATTATCTTCATGATTAATTCAAATTCTAGCGTTTTTTGTTCTTCAAAGTATGAGTAGCTAAATTTTCTCTTCTCAATTCTAAAGCAAATTGATTCTAGGGTTTTTAATTTATGAGGTTTTGTTCCTAAATCAATTCTTTTAATTGGGTATTTCAATTTTCTCTAGAATATTGGAATGATTGCATATTATTATACCTACTATTAATCTTATGAGCAAGGCCCTCATTGAGCGCCACATGGCGTTTGGTTTCTTTGACAAGTGTCAATTGTTAATTTCCTAATGTTTGTTCATTATGTTTATGTTCATTCAATATTAAATTTTTTTGGGTATTATTAGTATGTTAAATTTCAAATGTGGGTCCCGACTGTTGAATTAAAAGACTTTTTCCTATTTATTTATAATCTATTTAATTTAACAGATTAATTATACACTATAATATATACTATATATTATTTTTAGTGACTATAGAAATTACTTAAAGGCCAAATTGAGGATTAATGTGGTGCCTTCTTTTGGCTTTTTTTTGTCTTTTCGGGTGACTAAAAAGACCCTCGATGAATTTCCTCCCTTACTCTTCATGTTGCCCTTTTTTGCAATTTACTATTTTTATATTTATGATTAAGTGTGTTTTAATTACATATTAATTCTGTGTGGATATTAGGATTTACCGGTTCAACTCTTGTGCCGGAATTCCAAAGGATTGGTGCTATAAATGTATCTGCAATGATGGTTGATTCATGTGTAAACTATTGACATTCCAGTTTTGTTTTCCTTTCATCTTCATTTTTATTTGGGTGTGTTTCTTCTTCCCTAACATTTCTCTGAATTGGTTTCACATGGACTCCGTTCTGTTTTAGAATTTCCAGATGGAAAATTTCCAGGTGGATGGTGATAAGATCCTTCCATTCAATTTAGCAGCGCCTTAGGATGGCATAACCTAGAGTGGAGAGCTTTCACTTCTCACCGTAACATTTTGAGGTAAATCTGGATTTATTTGTTGATTATATTATCTGATACTTAAATTTAACATTTCCTTATTCCTCTTTTATTTTAGAAAAAAGTTTTTTTTTTATTTATCTTTCGATTTATTTTGATGAATTACCTAGAGATGGAGTAGAATTTAGGTAATGCACTTTTAGAATGAAAGAGAGGTCATGTGTTTTGTTTTATATATGTGAATTATTTGTTCGGGTGTATGAGTTTCTCCTAACTGATTAACTTACAGCCAATGCAATATCTTCTTACTAACTGACTTAAACAACTACAAAAAATATAACCCTAACTTGTTAGCTTTATTTTGATGAATTGCCTAGAGATGAAGTAGAATTTAGGTAATGCACTTTTAGAATAAAAGAAAGGTCATGTGTTTTGCTCTATTTGTTTGGATGTATGAGTTTCTCCTAACTGATTAGCTTACAGACAATGCAATATATCTTCTTATTAATCGACTTAAACAGCTACAAAAAAATATAGCCCTAATAAGAAGATGACTGCAGCGCAGGCCGCCCTGCTTGTAATAAATTAATTATAGTTTGAGAAAATTAAAAGTCATTCATCCCCTTTCATATGCTATTCAATGAATGTCAAGAATAATATCATAGACCGAATTAATTAGAGAGGAAAAATGGAAGACTTTTTTTTTTACAAAAACAACTATCTCCCCTTTTTTTTGACTCATAATTATACATTTTTGGATTCTTATATGTTTAAAAAAAACATGAATACATAAGAAAACAAAATGTGATATGTAACAATTATTAAAGAAAGATCAATGTCAATATAATGAAATACTTAAAAAACAATAGTTAGGAAAATTGACTCTCATCATCTTTGATTAGTACTACATAATAACTAATAACTTTCTTTTCTTAACTAAATTTTCTTAAAAGCACTTATAAAATTCCATTTCTTAACTGAATTTTCTTAAAAGAACTCATAAAATAAAGTTATAGTTTTAATTAATTAGAAGTGCACATGGTTAATTTTAATATGTTGTTTAATGTTAGATTTTGATTCCTATATGCAATTGTAGGTTATCATATCCTAAGTAACAACTTAGAGTAGCCCCCTATGGGAAAATTGGGAATAGATTGAATGTTGCCTATATTAGTGAACATTGTCTAGTGGTAGCTAATATTTTTCTAGTTCTTAATGCGATAAATTACTTGAACCTAGTAGGCTCTTGAAACTACGTTAGTATATTTATTGGAATTTAGTCTAGAACTTGCGTCATGACTAATGAGGAATAAGGAAAAATAGGGATTAATTGGCATTTAGCATTTAGTCTATGCTAACTATCTAGTTGGAAGAATTTACACTTTGTACAAATGATTAAATTAATTACCTATGAATCAATGCTTTAGAGTTGGAATTTCTATTAATTGATATCTATTTTCTTGATTTACATTTCCTGAATATTTTCATATTTGCAATTTACTTTTATTGCAACTTAGTTCATAATCAAATCACAAACCACCCATTTTTATTTTAAATTCATTTGGTTAAGTAGTTAATAAATTTAACTCTCTTGGAATTCGATTCGTACTTACCCTAGCTATAAGTTAGAGAATATACGATTATTTTTGGTGTGTTGCGAAGCGCATCATCTCCCTCGGACATTTCAATTTCATGTTATTTAGTTCATTTGACATTTTTAAATAGTCCTTCAACTTTATTTATTTTACATGAAAGGTTTCACATATTTATATTTTATGCGATTTAATCCTCAAACATTTTAATTTGTACGACTTAATCCTTCAATTTTATTTCTTTTATTTTTCAAAATTTTTACTTTAACTCATTAACACTATGTAAAAAATTATTTGAAATACTCTTATATTAGTTTTTGAATTATAAGAGTGGAAATTGTCATGTTTACAAATTGTTTATACCTCAATTTACAATTGAGGGTAAATTGGTCTTCACATAAATAATATCAAGATGTGTGGTCAAGATTTGATTATAAATCCTGATGAAACTTTGTTTCTGCACCACCCTAGTTCTAATTGAATTAGGAAATTCTTGTAATTAATTAGTTAGGCCGAAAATATTTAATAAATAATAATTATTTTTGAAATTATTATTATTATTTTCCATATATGCCGCCCTTTTAATGAGGAGGTGGCAGAAAAATCATTTAAGAGGAGATCTCCTTTTAATGAGGTTGTTAGCAGGAGGCAGGCAGCAAAAAGAGAAGTTGTATCCCATGTGATCAGGAGATGGGATACATCTCATGGACTTACAACAACAAGCCCAAGCCGTCTCCTATGTCTCAGGAGGGGCCGCCTAGTTTCAGGAAACTGTCTCCTTCTCCTGCAATTAAAGGAGGCAGAGAGTTAAAGTTTGTCAGCAAGTGAAATACTCCCTCTGTCCCATAATATAAGTCCCCTTCTAGAAGCTTTCTTTGTCCCGATTTATAAGTCCCTTTATCAATTCCAATGCATATTTTTTAGCTATTTCCAAAACTATCCTTGGTAGTTAAGAGGATGAGTAGGAGGAGAGAGAATTAGTGGGGAAAAAGAACAAGGGTAAAAATAGAAGATAAATGTAAAAGTACATAAAATTTTGTGTCATAACTAATTTTCTTTATCTTGATGATATAATTAAAAGGGACTTATATAATGGGACATAGGGAGTACTTATCTATGTGAGAGAGGCATGAGATTTTAAACCTCACACCTCCTTAATATTTTCACCCTAACATGATTGTGAAATCGCCTAGCTACTTCCCATCTCCCGGGAGGCAAAACTACAACTTTTGCATTTTGTTCAATTAAGGACAAAATGGCGAAATTGGTGGAATTGACCTAGCTAGAGAGGTGCGATTTCAACAAGAAGCCATGCCACACCTCCTGGTGAAATTTCATCTCATTTTGACATAGTCGAAAAACTTTGTCTCGGTTTTTAATTAAGGACAAGTTGTCGGTTTAAGGTGATCTAGGCATGATTTTCGAGCCTAACGAGTTTCATCACCTTAGATAATGAAATTATGGCTACATGTCAAATTTGAGCCATTTCAGGTGTCGGTGATAACTTTTACACTCTTTTCAGTTAAGGACATATCTTTTTTTCACCCTGGTTTTAGCCATTTTCTTAATTGAATGTTATTTTTATGATTTGATGAGCTTAATATGATTAAGTATAGTCAAGTTTGTGGCTTTGATGTTAGGAGTCCAAATCTTGATATTCAGAGGCCATCTCTCCGTCAGATTAGTTGATTTCAACTCAGAGGAGGCAGTAGAGACATGCTGAATCACACTAGGAAGAGGAGGAGGATGCAAATCACAAGACAAGGAGGGAGACTAACGTGTTTCTGGAAGATATGAGGCATTTCTGTAGCTTAGATGTCCTCTCCCAGCTTCTGGAGGCCATTAGGAAGCTTCCTATCACCTTCTTGGAAGTTGTCATCTCTTGAGGAAGTTGAATCTACTTCCTGAAGAAGGCAAAGCCCATCAAATTCAAGGCCCATGCCGACCCCTATATAAAGGGATCAATCCCAAGGCTTCAAACACGCTTCCACAGCTACACACACCAGCTTCTACAGCTACAAACTTGCTCCGCGCAAAAAACCAAGCTCCGTGCTTATTTTCTCAAAACCTCCGTGTTTTTTCTCTGAAATCTCCATGATTTCCTCTTGTTCACCACGAGTTCTTACTCGTTCTTCATATTTCTCTTGTTTCAATCTTATCTCCGAACAAAAGAACACTCTTTTAGTGTTATTTCCTTGTTTCAATCTTGTCTCCGGACATCCAAACACTGTACACATGTTTTTCTCTCATAAATAACAATCAGTTGTTATTTTCCTCTCAATTTCAACCAAGAACAGATTGCAGACGCAAATTTAGGAAGATTTATCTGGGATCCAATGATTTAAATGCTCTGGTGTGACTTTGATCCAGTCCCCACAAATCGCTCTGATCTTTAAATCTGCTGCTCCGCGCACCAGTTCGTGTTTCTACAATTCCTTTGTCAATTTCAGCAAATTGACTGGCACGCCCTCATGTTGTCATAAAGTTTTTAACGCAAAAACTCTTCAAGAGATTTTTGGCGCAACATCACTTTTTGGCACGCCCAGTGGGACTCGATGGGATTTGTCTTCCTTCCTCGGCGTCTCAAGCTCTCCTCTCTCTCTCTCTCTCTCTCTCAAAGTCGGCGATCCCCGACTCCTCTACTCTTAGTCTCTCAACACGGTGTCCACCTCCTGCAAGGTCCACACCAACAACTCCCTTCGACGTTTCAAGTTGGGACACAACAACTTGTCTTCTCACCTCGTCACCTTGAAGGTTTATGTTTTCTTTACTTTTTTTTCGTTTATTTACTTTAGTTTTTTCATACAACACAGCTATGCCACCTAAGAACGGAGACAAGAGACCTCAAGACTCCTCAAGCCAAAGCCCACATGGCTCTACTGGCAAGGATGAGGAAGATTGTCCTGTTAAGCAGACAGATGCTAACATGTGGTGAGCTCTCGAAGCTATTGCTCAGTCTCTTCAAAGGTTAAACACCTCTCAAGATCTCATACTGCAACAATTGGCTCAAGAAAGAGCCGGCTCCAAAGATAACATCCAACAACTCATCAATAAAATGGAGGTTGGACTCGGGGAGCAAAATCAACAACGGCCTGGTGCTCTACCTGCGCCACCACTTCAACAAGTGATCAACAATGAGGTGAACAACCAACAAGTACCACCTCCTCCTTCTCTAGGAGCCATCCAACCTGGACTTGGACGTGAAAACAATCTTGTGAATCAACAAGAAGTTGCTGACAACGTTGTTGACAATGTTGAAGAAGAGGTCAACAATGTTGAACCTTGAGTGGCCTATGTACCACCTCATGTTAGGAATGGAAATGGTAATGGTACAAGGAATGACCATCAACGCCATCCTTCTCCATGTCATCCACCTCAAGTTGCTGAGATGCAAGGTACACTGAATCAAAATCACATCAAGGAGATGATTGAAGACATGATCGGCCCAGCCTTCAGAAAAGTTGGCCGGCCATCTTTCCACAAGCCATACCCTGAGGAATATGATAGGCTTCATCCACTTCCAAGAAATTACAAAGTTCATGACTTTATAAGTTTTTCTGGAACTTCAAGTGAGCAGATGACTTTGGAACACATTGCTCGTTTCACACTGCAATGTGGAGAAGCTAACTCAGGATATCACAAGCTCCGTTTGTTCCCCAACTCCGTCACTGGCGCGGCCTTCACGTGGCATATTAACTTACCACCCAATTCAGTGAAAACTTAGGAAGATATGGAGAGGATGTTCCATACACAATTCTATCAAACTGAATTAAATGAAACGAGCCAAGTAGTCTTCAGCTAACTCACCTTTCTGTGTGAAATCATTTAATTCATTTAATTTCCTAATTTCCATAATTTCCCTAATTTCCATAAGTAATTTGGGAGTAATTAAGGAAATTAAATCAATATTCAACTCTTTCCTTGTTGAATTTGGCCTAGGGTGGACTAAATCCAACCATCCATAGGACTTTATGATGCGCTAAGGACTCATCATGGTCTTGAAGAGCACAATGGAGATCATGGAGAGGATGTGCATATGCGGCAAGGAGGCTTGGAGAAGCTTGAAGATGCTAAGGAAGAAGTTTCAAGCTTATCGGAGTTGCCTAAGATGCCATTTGATCCATTGAAGATGCCATTAGGCCCAATGACAAGGGCAAGAGCTAAAAGGTTCAAGGAAGCTTTGTTTGGCCTTATTAGAGTTCATCTTGAAGAGTTTAAAGCCATCGAAGATCATTTGAAGCCCATTGGAGATCATCAACAAAGGAATATTCCCATCGATTCCAAGTTGTGCATTCTTCTTGAAATCGATGAGCACTAGGTCATTAGAGTTGTAATTTGGCCATTGTGGGCTTTATTCTATCTTTAATTAGCTTATTTTTAAGTTTGGATGTTATTTGGGTTGGGCCTTGTTTGACTAAGTCCAATCCTTGTTTAATTATGTCTTTATTTCCTTTTCCTAGTTGGGTTTGGACTAGTTTTACCCTAGGCCATATATTTGGACGAAAATTAGGTTATTTTTCTAGATCTAGGGCATCACCCTATGCCTATATAAAGGCATCAAACCCCTCTTGTAAACATAAGTTGAGTTGATTAATAAAATTGAGGTTTTTTTTACCCAAATTGATTATCTTAGCTTCTTTGTTCTAGTTTGAGCAAAACTTAGGGTTCTTCAATCTTGTAGAGTCCTAGCAAACAATTAAGTTATGATACTTGATTGCTTGTGAATCTTGTGATCTTAGGTGTTCAATTGCAGGTCTAATTGGAGGTCTAAGGCCGACGAAAGAAGAAGATTGCTTGGGTGAGATTGTCGACATACACATCTAGAAGTTGAAAGTTGTTCAAGTTGATTCTTGGCGGGTCACAAGGGTGGATTTGAATCTTAAAACAACTAGATTCGTATCAATTGGTAATCAGAGCATAGGTTGTCATCTTCAATCGGTATATCTATCCTTCTATTCATCTATCATCAAGTTTTTCATCCATCTCATCCATCAAAGTTTTTCAAATTTTCTAGATCTAAAAATTCCGAAAATTCAAAAATTTATTGTGGTTTCATCTTAACTCCAATCGACTTCAAAATTCAGATTTGGAGTCCTCATACCTTCTAGTTTAATAGAAAAATATCAATAAAATAAAAAAAATAAAAAAAAATTTCGACCAGAAACTTGTGAAATTTATTCTGGCTTTCGTTTGAGCTCGGAAAGTTTTGAAATTTGAGATCTAGACTTCTTTTAGTGTGATCTTTTTGGGAAAAATACTGAAAAAAAATCAAAAACATCTTTTGTGTCTGCCGCACCTTTGACCTAGTGTTCTTATCCGGGTATATTGGGGATTAGGGTTTGTTTTGAGCAATTGAGTCAATTGTTTCCATCTAACTCTAATTGATTGCTTATTTGAGATTCTTGGGTTGCTTTTGCTGTGAATTGAGATCTAATTTGAAGAATTTCAGGTTTAAACCCTATTGGAGACAAGTGGTACAAAATTGGATCTAAGTGGTACTAGGGTTTATAATTGATTAAATTGATTGATTTGTGTTGCTAATTGTGTTTCTGCAGCAAGTTTGGGAGACAAAAGGTTGTTTGGATTGTATAGATCACTTTTTGTTTTTGATTCACTCAAGTTAATTGTTGGTAAAAGTACCCGGAAGGTCCCTCTACTATACGATTTGTGCATTTTTGTCCCTCTACTATTTTTTTCTACAAAATGATCCCTCTACTATCAAAAGTGTTCACCCATGGTCCCTGCCATCACTGAGCCGTCTGTCAACCGTCAAAATGGCTGATGTGGCAATAACACCGTTTGTTTGCTGACGTGAAGCTGACATGTTACTAATAAGATGAATTTAAAATTAATTATGGAATTTTTATTTTTAAATTTTTTTTTAAAAAATGTAATATAATTTAATTTTTATACAAACACCAAATCCGCTTCTCTCTCCTTAATAAAAGATCAAATACCCTTTTTATCATAAACTTAAGAAGAGCACTTTGAATATTCTTACTCCAAAACCCAGCCACCACCCAAGATCCACCGTCAGCCACCATGCCACTATCCTAACCATCATCGGGAAACCGTTGGCAGCATTCCTTCACAACCTAAACACATCAAAATCTTATCTCTTCCCTCTAAACACTATTTTGGCCTTGGATTTTCCAAAATACTTTCAAAACCACTTAGAGCTCTCTAATCATTCAATTTGGGCCTAAATGGTTCACCCCATTTAGATTAGTTTAAGTTTAAACAAGGGAATAACGTTTTGAAAGGAAACAAAATCATATGGCTAGATTTTTATTCATTTCTGTTTAGTTCTTCTGATTCAACCCTCTATGTCTTTCCTTCCATGGTTAAAGTCACAAAAATCAAATTCTCTCTTCTTTACCTATTGAAACGTGGCCATGGACAAACCAATATCTAATCGAAGACCTTATCTGCAAAAAAAGACACCATTTTCTAGGTGCCCATGTGACCCACCAACCCCACTTAGTTGTCATTGGTTCATACGACATCCCCTACCTCATCAATCTTCTTGGCCATGGCAACTAAGTCCAGGGCGAGTTATACTCTGTGTCGACTCGGGGACTAGCCCGGCTTGACGAACTAGAAGGTATCAGCATCGGACATTACGAGCGGTTGCAGATTCAACTGTACGAGGAAGAGAAAGGCGACGCTTTGGTTGCGGCGGAGGCGTATTTTGCGCATAGGAGTTTTGGCGAGAGGTTATGGGAGAGGAAAGGGAAGGTGGGGTTGAACGAGTTTGGAGAGAAAGAGGGCAAAGGGTATTTGAGTGACCAAAGGCCTCAAGGATCTAATACATTAATGATCTTACATCATTTTGTAACAACTAACAACCCTTCATGTATTCAACATTTCATTGTCCTTTTTCCATTTTAGTTTCGAAATGAAACAAATAAATAATTGAAGCTTGGGTGGTGGCTGGGTTTTGGAGAAAAATATTCAAAGTGTTCCTCTTAAGTTTATGATCAAAAGGTATTTGATCTTTTATTGAGGAGAGAGAAGTAGATTTGGTGTTTGTTTAAAAAAAAAATCATATTACATTTATTTTAAAAAAATTAAAAATAAAAATTCCATAAATTAATTTTAAATTCATTTTGTTAGTGACATGTCAGCTCCACGTCAGCAAATAAACTGTGTTACTGCCACATCAGCCATTTTAACGGTTGACAGACGGTTTAGTGACGTCAGGGACCACGGGTGAACACTTCTGATAGTAGAGGGACCATTTTGTAGAAAAAAATAGTAAAGGGATCAAAATGCACAAATCGTATAGTAGAGGGACCTTCCGGGTACTTTTACCGTTAATTGTTTGTTCCTCAAGTAGGTCATGAGAAGAAAGGAGGCTCTAACAATTTGCTCTTATTAGGCCTATTGAAGCTAGAAAAAGGCATAATCTTGTGAGATCATTAAGAGAGTAGTGGATCGCCAATCCATAGGTTGAGTGCAAACACGAGAGCACAACAAAGGTAAATCACACACACACTAGTGAGGGATTTTTATTACTAACTTTTCTTTGTGTGTAGGTATAATGGGAGATCAAAATCAAGCCAATGATGTGGCTACCTCGTTGCAAGCTATCTTGCAACAATTAGGTACTATCACAACAAGATTAGATGCCTTGGAGGTTCGAAATCAACAAGAACCACCACCTCAACAAAGAGAAAACAATGCCGCACCAAATAATGAGCAAAGGGATTAACAACAACAACAAGTTCAACAAAGGCAAATTGCTAGGAGAGTTGATCCTATGGAGAGATTGAGGCAAACAAGAACTTGGAGGCCAAGCTTACAATGAAAACTTGCGGCCTAGGAGAGGAGAACAAAGAGATGAGCCTAAGGACAACATCAAGTACAAAATACCAAAGTTCAATGGGAGAGGGACACCTGCGGATTACTTGGATTGGGAGTCTAAATTGGACATGTACTTTGATTTTCATCCTTTTGCTGAGGCTAAGAAGGTACAAATTGCTATCCTTGAATTTGTTGAGAATGCTTTGAATTGGTATAATCAATTGGTGTAGTCAAGGAGAAGGAATTTGGAGAGGCCAATTGACACATGGGCCAAATTGAAGAGTTGCATGAGAAAGAGGTTTGTTCCAAGCTTTTACATCAATTCTCTATACCAAAGCTTACAAACTTTGAGGCAAGGATCAAAGAGTGTAGATGAGTACTACTCCGAGATGATGTTGTTGATATCAAGGGCTGAAATTGAAGAAGCTCCACAAGCCACCATGGCTAGGTTTCTTGCGGGATTGAATAGGGAGATTCATGACATTGTGGAGATGCAACAACACTATGATGTGGAGGAGTTGTTACAACATGCATTGAAGGCCGAGGGGCAAATCAAAAGGAGTGGCGCAACAAGGAGAGGATTTTCATCATCAAACTCATGGAAAACTCCAATCAAGAAAGATGAGAAAACTCAAAGTAAGGAGGTGGCGCAAAAGGGGTTAGTAACACCTAAATCCGATTCTAAATCTTCATCTTCTTCTAGTTCTAACTCTAAATCTCACCTTAAGTGTTTCAAGTGTCAAGGTTATGGTCATTATGCTAAGGACTGTGTTAGCAAAAAGGTGATGTTTCTTAATGATCATGGTGAAATTGTGAGTGAAGAAGAGGATTTTAGTGATGGAGATGATGAAGGAGGTTCTGCGCAAGAGGGAGATGATGATGGTGATGAGTTGGCTTCACTTAAGAATTTGGTGCTAGGAGAGCCTTGAGTGCATATGTGAGAGATGATGTGCAAAATCAAAGAGAAAACTTGTTCCATATGAGGATGTATGCGAATGGAAAGCCTAGTAGTTTGATCATTGATGGTGGGAGTTGTACAAACATAGCTAGTGTTTATTTAGTAAAGGAGTTGCAATTACCCACTACCAAACACCCTAAACCCTATAGTTTAGGATGGATCAACGACAAGGAGGAGATTAAAGTTAACAAACAAGTTTTAGTTTCTCTTTCTTTGGGCAGGTACAAAGAAGATGTCTTGTGTGATGTTTTGCCAATGCAAGCATGCCATGTGCTACTTGGTCGACCATGGCAATTTGACAACAAGGTGAAGCATGATGGTGAGTCCAACAAGTACACCTTTATGCATGGTAAGAGGCCTATTACTTTAATTCCTTTATCACCTCAAGAAGCTTTAAAAGATCAATTTAAATTGAAAGAGGATTTTGCTAAGTTAGAGGATGAATTTAAGATTAAAGAAAGGGCAAAGCATGATAGTTCTAGTGATTGCATTGGAAATACATCAATTGTGCAAGCTAGTTCTAAGAAAGTTGTTAAAGAGTGTATGTTAGCTTCTAAGAGTGAGATTAAGAGTGCTTTGAAAGATAATTCTGGTTTATTCTTACTTTTGCTTAAAAATACACTTGTGAGCACTAACAACTTGGCTGGAGAACTTCCAAGCAAAATTGTTTCTCTTTTAGATGAGTTTGCAGATTTGTTTCCTGAGGAGATTCCTAGTGGTTTACCACCAATTAGAGGGATTGAACATCAAATTGACTTCATCCCTGGGGCGCAAATTCCAAACAAGCCAGCTTATAGGACAAATCCTGATGAAACAAAAGAGTTGGAGAAACAAGTTGGAGAGTTGCTAGAAAAGGGTTATGTGCGCGAGAGTCTTTCTCCATGTGCAGTTCCAGTCTTACTTGTTCCAAAGAAGGATGGAACTTGGAGAATGTGTGTTGATTGTAGGGCAATAAACAACATAACAGTTAAGTATCGCCACCCTATTCCTAGATTAGATGATATGCTTGATGAATTGCATGGTTCTTGCTTATTTTCAAAGATTGATCTTAAGAGTGGATATCATCAAATTCGCATGAAAGAGGGTGATGAATGGAAAACTGCTTTTAAAACTAAGTTAGGATTGTATGAATGGTTAGTTATGCCTTTTGGATTAACTAATGCACCTAGTACTTTCATGAGATTAATGAATCATGTTTTAAGAGCTTATATTGGAAAGTTTGTTGTTGTTTATTTTGATGATATACTTGTGTATAGCCGCAACTTAGAGGAACATATTGAGCATTTGAGATGTGTTTTAGATGTACTTAGGGTTGAGAAGTTGTATGCTAACCTTAAGAAGTGCACCTTTTGCAGAAACAAGCTTGTTTTTCTTGGTTTTGTGGTTTCTGCGCAAGGTATACATGTTGATGAAGAAGAAGATTGCTTGGGTGAGATTGTCGACATACACATCTAGAAGTTGAAAGTTGTTCAAGTTGATTCTTGGCGAGTCACAAGGGTGGATTTGAATCTTAAAACAACTAGATTCGTATCAAAGGATTGGCCAACCCCCACCAACGTTGGTCAAGTGAGATCCTTCCATGGCTTGGCCGGATTCTATAGGAGGTTTGTTAAGGATTTTAGCACCTTAGCCGCCCCTATTACTAGTGTGATGAAGAAGAATGCACCATTCAAGTGGGGAAAAGAGCAACAAGAAGCATTTGATACTTTGAAGGATAAATTAACTAATGCTCCTTTGCTTGTTTTACCTAACTTTAACAATACTTTTGAGATTGAATGTGATGCTTCAGGTGTAGGTATTGGCGCAGTGCTCATGCAAGGAGGGAAACCCGTGGCATACTTTAGTGAGAAGTTGAATGGGGTTGCGTTGAACTATCCTACCTATGATAAGGAGTTGTATGCTCTTGTTAGGGCATTACAAACATGGCAGCATTATTTGTGGCCAAAGGAGTTTGTGATTCATACGGATCATGAGAGCTTGAAGTACTTAAAGGGTCAACAAAAGCTGAATAAGAGGCATGCTAAGTGGATTGAGTTCATTGAATCCTTTCCATATGTGGTGCGCTACAAGAAAGGTAAGGAGAATGTTGTAGCCGATGCTTTATCAAGGAGGTATGTTTTACTTTCCATGCTTGATTCTAAGTTTCTTGGATTTGAGTTTATTAAAGACTTATATGCTAGTGATGCTTACTTTAGTGATGTGTTTAAAGCATGTGAGAATTCTGGATTTGGGAAGTATTATAAGCATGATGGATTTTTGTTTAAAGAGTCTAGATTGTGTATACCTACTTGTTCTTTACGTTTTGTGCTTGTGAGGGAATCGCATGAGGGTGGTTTAATGGGTCACTTTGGTGTTGATAGAACATATGAGATATTGCATGAACACTTCTTTTGGCCTAAAATGCGATATGATGTAGGAAAGCATGTTTCTAGTTGCATTACTTGTTTGCAAGCTAAATCTACATCTAAACCTCATGGTTTGTATACTCCTTTAGCCTATTCCCTCGATGAACCAGTGGACTCATATTAGCATGGATTTTGTTTTAGGATTACCTCGTTCTAGGAGAGGTAAAGATTCTATCTTTGTGGTTGTTGATAGGTTTTCTAAGATGGCACACTTTATTGCTTGTACTAAAACTGATGATGCCATAATGTAGCTAATTTGTCTTTAAAGAGATTGTTAGACTACATGGAATGCCTAGGACGATTGTGAGTGATAGAGATGCTAAGTTCTTAAGTCACTTTTGGAGAACTTTGTGGGCTAAGTTAGGTACTAAGTTGTTATTTTCAACTACTTGTCATCCTCAAACTGATGGTCAAACTGAAGTAGTTAATAGGACTTTGTCTACCTTACTTAGAGCTTTGATTAAGAAGAACTTAAGGACTTGGGAAGATTGTTTGCCTCATGTTGAATTTGCATACAATAGAAGCATACATAGTACAACTGGATTTTCACCTTTTGAATGTGTGTATGGCTTTAATCGTCTAACTCCATTGGATTTGTTGAGTTTACCTTTGAGTGTGCAAGTTGACATGGATGGGCAACGCAAGGCAGATTTTGTTAGGGATCTTCATACAAAGGTTAGAGCTCAAATTGAGAAGAAAACACAACACTACATGAAAAATGCTAACAAGGGACGCAAAGAGGTCATCTTTGAACCCGGAGATTGGGTTTGGTTGCATCTAAGAAAGGAAAGGTTCCCTGAGAAGAGGAAGTCTAAGCTATTACCTCGTGGAGATGGTCAATTCCAAGTCTTAGAGAGGATCAACAACAATGCCTACAAGCTAGATCTTCCTAGTGAATATGGTAATGTAAGTGCTACTTTTAATGTCTCAGACTTATCCTTGTTTGATAATGATGGAGATTTGAGGACAAATCCTTTTCAAGGGAGAGGGGATGATGCGCTGAGGACTCATCATGGTCTTGAAGAGCACAATGGAGATCATGGAGAGGATGTGCATATGCGGCAAGGAGGCTTGGAGAAGCTTGAAAATGCTAAGGAAGAAGTTTCAAGCTTATCGGAGTTGCCTAAGATACCATTTGATCCATTGAAGATGCCATTAGGCCCAATGACAAGGGCAAGAGCTAAAAGGTTCAAGGAAGCTTTGTTTGGCCTCATTAGAGTTTCATCGTTGAAGAGTTTAAAGCCATCGGAGATCATTTGAAGCCCATTGGAGATCATCAACAAAGGAATATTCCCATCGATTCCAAGTTGTGCATTCTTCTTGAAATCGATGAGCACTAGGTCATTAGAGTTGTAATTTGGCCATTGTGGGCTTTATTCTATCTTTAATTAGCTTATTTTTAAGTTTGGATGTTATTTGGGTTGGGCCTTGTTTGACTAAGTCCAATCCTTGTTTAATTATGACTTTATTTCCTTTTCTTAGTTGGGTTTGGACTAGTTTTACCCTAGGCCATATATTTGGACGAAAATTAGGTTATTTTTCTAGATCTAGGGCATCACCCTATGCCTATATAAAGGCACCAAACCCCTCTTGTAAACATAAGTTGAGTTGATTAATAAAATTGAGGTTTTTTTACCCAAATTGATTATCTTAGCTTCTTTGTTCTAGTTTGAGCAAAACTTAGGGTTCTTCAATCTTGTAGAGTCCTAGCAAACAATTAAGTTATGATACTTGATTGCTTGTGAATCTTGTGATCTTAGGTGTTCAATTGCAGGTCTAATTGGAGGTCTAAGGCCGACGAAAGAAGAAGATTGCTTGGGTGAGATTGTCGACATACACATCTAGAAGTTGAAAGTTGTTCAAGTTGATTCTTGGCGGGTCACAAGGGTGGATTTGAATCTTAAAACAACTAGATTCGTATCACTTTAGAGGATTGAATCGTGGCCATCCATTTTGAGCAATTACATGATTACCCTGGGTGTAAATCATGGTATAAACAATGCCCCCCATAATCTTTATTCTTTATTTCAAGAATT
>AWUE01020476.1:0-41547 GCA_001974825.2 Corchorus olitorius | reverse complement strand
ATTATATATGGCGGCGTCTGAGGCTTTAAACACCACTATTTGATACATAAGTATACAGAAATAATAAATGTAATGAAATTATATTTAGAAATTATATATTTTGGCGTTTTGTTTAATAAATGCCGCTATTTTAATGGCGTTTAAGACCTCAGACGCCGCCATATATAATGAAATTGAGATAACTTCCTGGGCTTGCCCGCTTCTGAGGCTTGAAACGCCACTATTTGATACCAAAGAGCAAAACGTTGTCGTTTTGTACCCTAAACCAGGCTAAATTTGCCTAAGTCTCTTTTCTTTCCTTATTCGAAACACTTAACAATTTTTGTCCTCTCTTTTCTTCTAACCCTCAACTCATTCCCTCCGCCTAAATGAATATTCCTAATTTTCAAATACCCAAACCTAAATGCTAAATCCTTAATTTTCTTCTCTTCTCTTCTAACCCTCAACTCATTCCCTCCGCCTCCCTCCTTCACTTCCAAAATCCCAACATCGACGGCTTGCCCCACCGCCTATTTCCGAGCAGCAATTACGGCCAGCAACAGTAATCTCCCGTGAAGAAATCATCAAGGTTCTCTTTCGATCCTGTCGATCCTTTTCCATTTCCCCCAATTTGTTTGTTTCTCGATAAAACCCAAGAAAATCTGATTTCTTTTTAACTCTTCTTTTCTACTTTTCCCCAATAAAAGCACCAATAAGCCCGCTGACTTTCTAAAGGATTTGCCGCCCCCTTCCGAAAGCTCAGGGCTCGCTACAACATCAAGTCGTTAGGTCAGTTCATGCTTTCTGTCAGTTTCGTTCTCACTCTTTATTCTCCTATGTTCAAGTTTTTTAGAATGTAGTTGATTTGTTACAAATTTCTTTTTTTCATTTTCCCCTATCTTTTTGTTTGCCAATAAACCCCAACAAAATCTGAATCCATTTTAACTTTTATTTTCTTCTTCCTTTTGATCTTTGTTTTATAGAATTGAATAGATTTGGAATATTGGTATTGATCTGAAAAGATTTCTCTTCTATATATATAGAAATTAAGTATTGTTGTTTTACCTTTTTAATTAATCCTTGGATTTATTTGGTATGTCATAAGTTTGTGGCTGGGGTTGGCTTAGTTGAAGATGAACAGGAACATGTGAACCTTCTCCAAAGTCAAAACCTCCGCCTGATGAATCATTATTATTCACTTCCTTATTTGTTCCATCAGCCTGAAACATGAAGCAAAAACCATCAGTTGATATATCACTAATTTCATATCCAAACAGTAATATATATATATATATATATAATTAGAATTATACCTTCTTATATAATTCCAAGTTTTCTTTGCGGATAAGATTTGCTTTCTTGTACAATTCCACATTCTCCTGATGTATAAGGTTCCCCTCTGCAATTGTTTACAATAATCTCACATTGTAAATAGAATAAAACTGAATTTGATATTAGACAGATTAATGATGTAAGAATAAAAACACAATTAATTTGGTGTTGTTTGGTAAAGACCCTTCAGCTCAATTCTTGTATTTCATCAGTTAACATCTGTTCCTGCAAAAGTTAATTAAACACTAATTAAAGCATGCCAATTAAGTTTCATGCATCAAATTAAGTAGTGGTATGAAATTATTATGCATATATATATATATATATATAACTGGAGAATATTTGGGGACCTTTTTCATACGAACACCCCTCAAACTCATCTCTAGTTGGTTTTCTAGATTCTGCAGGTCTTCCGCGCTCAATCAATAAAGTTGTTCACCCATCAATTGCCTGCTTTATCACAGTTTGTTAATTAATGACCACTTCATTTTCATGAACTACTTACATGCATGACTGATTTTCATATAATTAAGAAATTAACATGTTAAATGAAAGTGTTATATATTGAAATTGAAACTAAGAAACATAGAATTTACTGATGGTTATCCTGCAAATTCTGCAGCTGTTGCCTCAAGAGTGCAGCCTCTCTTTCAGTTCCAGTTCCTCTTCCTCGGATAGCAACTCGTAAGTTTTATTGCCTTTTAGTATTTTATTTTCCTCTCCATTTTTCCAATTGAATTAGAGAACTATAAACAGATGCTGAAATCATATAATATAATTGGCAGAGTTGATTGGTGCTCAAAGAAGGACCTTCCTTGCCCCAGAAGTCCAAACCGTAAGTATTACCTTTAAAAGGTTAAGCTGGCATGTGAAAAACACAACTTGTATTTTCTATAGCTTAATTAAGCACTACAAATTAATTAACAAATTGGAAAGCTATAGAGGTCTAGCTAAACTGAATTGATTGTATAATCAGGTTTGATTGAAGATTTGAAGTGTTTTTGGCTTGGAATTATGTTTAAGTGACTATGAAATACTGCCCAAAGCAATTTGTTCTTGTCTTCTTTGCTTGGCTCTGCTGTCATTTCCTATCTGGTTTTTTTTTCTTCAAATAATGTATGGTTTAGTTTTAATGGCAATTACTTGTAGAATGTGTACATACATGAAGACATATGCACTTACTACAGATTCCCAATTATGACAATATGTTTGTTTGATGTCTATTGATTATAGGACAGTCTTTTTAATGCTGTAATTGATTATAGGATTATATCGTTGTTTTTATGAGAGTCATTTCACATGAGAAGAAAAAAGTTGGGACATTTCACATGACCCTGACTTGTTTTATAATATTCTGCACTATAGTATAGCAAATAGAATTAAAACAGATATATTTGTATAGCTTATGTTTTGACACACACTAGCCTTGTCGAACTCACGAGGATGATCACCAAAATGCAAAACTACAAGACAAGGTTAGCAATCCGTTTTATGACAACTTTTTATGCTTTTGTTGTTATATGTATTTTTGTTATTGTAACTAATCTTTGTTTGGTTTTTGTCTACTATGCAGCAAACCCAAAGGTCTATTGAAGAGGAAAAAACCAGAAGGTCCAACTGCTATAATCAACTCAAAGAAAGCAATTCAGCGACTGTGTCGAGAACAACCTACTGTTGATGGGGATTTAGCAGCAAATGGCGACCCCATTGAGGCAGCAAATGGAGAGGATGTCGCTGGTCCGGCTCTCCCTACTACGACTGTTGCCGCGGTGGAACCTCCCACTTCAACCCCAGCAGTGGATCCTCCCACTTCGACCCCAGTAGTGGATCCTCCCACTTCGACACCAGCAATGGATCCTCCCACTTCGCCTCGGGTCGGTTCGGCTGCGCTCAATGCAGCAGGGGGTTCTACTAATAATTCCCATCCGAGCACCAGTCATGATGCCACTTCTGTGCAGTCTGAGCTAGGTCATTCATATTATATGACGACTGTCACAGGTATTCCGCTAAAACCATAATCTATTTGACTTCCAATTTTCTTTATTTTTTTTTATAATTTACTAACTCAGTTTTAGTGATAGTTGATGACAATGGAGTGGAGAAACAAGTAAATACAAATTTGAATTAAATCTGGACCGAAAGGCCTCCCTACAAAGTTATTGTTAAAGCCAATGAATTGGGGCAACCTGTTTGAGAGGAAAGTAAACTCCTTGGAGGATTTTTAAGGAAGTTGGGTCGGGATCAAATATGGCTTCCAATGAGTCCACAGTCATGGAATACTTATTCTCGCGGTGTCAAAGATAGAGCGGTCGAGTATGTTAAGGTATGTGACTTATTTTTCATCTTTCCAAATAGAGTTCTAACTTGTGTTTGTGTTCCATATTTGAATTCAAAGTGTAACCGTTTTGTTAATCTGATTTTTCTGCATTATTGTTTATGTTTTCAGGCTAGATTTCGCTTTGACTTTGAGACACATTCATGGCTAGAAATGAATATGGGAAAAGGGTGGAGGGACTACAAGCATAAATTGAAGAAAGAATTCTATAGAGATACAGTGATGCGACGAAAGCTGCGCGAGATTCAAAGATAGCCGCAGACCTTTTTGACCCCATGCCAGAATATTGGCACTCAACAAAATGAAAGGTAAATCTTATTACTATTTAAATTTGTAGAAAAAGTGCATTCTTGTTGGTATATTAACATAATGCATTTTTGTTAATAGAAAAAGAAAAAAGTAGGAAAAGCGAGCCGAAAATGTCAACATAATCTTCACACGGCAGGCTCAAAAAGCTTTGCGAGACTGAGAAATGAGATGGTAAGTAATTTACCTTGCTGCGTTTTTAAAGAATGTAAATATTAATCTTGGTTGCTGCTGCTACTTTTGTTCTTAAATTTAAACAAGTTGAACAAATTGTTTTCTCCTATGACATGCGCCTCTCAATGGATTTCTTTATAGAGAAAAAAAAAGGAGAAGATGTTGGGCGTCTTAACGTGTACAAGAAGACGCATACAAGAAAAAATGGAGCACCCGTAAACGAAAAAGTCGGGGATGTTTTGGTGAGTTTTCCAATTCTAAATGAAGCAATTGTGGTCATTTAATGTGTATTATTTCTATTTGCAAGTGGCTCTGACATGTGGTTATTTGTAATTGTTATTATAGAAAAGGATAGAACATTTTTCAAACAACCGCATATACGGAAGATTCACAGAAGTTGTCAAAGGATGAAGTTGAAAGCAGAATTTTGGTTGAGGTGTTAAGGGAAGAACAACCTGCCCGAGTCAGATGTCTTGGATTGGGGGTCACACCAAAAGACATCTTTAAAGACAATGCTCATATGTTCACGGCCTATTCAAAGGGAACATCTTCATCAGAGGTTCAGCAGCTAAGAGAAGAAATGCAGGTTCGAAATTTAAATTGCATTGCTTTCTAATTTGATGAAAACTGGATATTACAATATTGGATTGTTTTTCTCATTTTGATTGGACATTGGCTGTTTTCGTCGTTTTAAAGTTATTTCTGACTTTTGTGTGCAGTGAAGGGAATTACAAAGCCAACAAGAGATTGCAAGAATTGAAGAAGAGAGACGAGCGGATAGACAAGCGCTTGATCGTTTAACTACTGAAAATACTCGAATTTCCTCCAAACTAGATAAGCTCATGATATTTGTTGCACAAAAATTCCCTGATTCTATAGATGTTGTGACAGAGAGTTCGCCACAGGTAATCACATTTCCATTTTCATAATTGATCAAATTTAATGTATGTAAAAGTCTTTGACCAATTATATTTTTTAGTAGGGCACTCAAAATGCTAATACTAGTGGCGGTGGCGGTGGAGATGGTGATGGCGATGGCGATGGCAATGATGGTAACTTTTTTGTCAATACTTCAATTTCCAGTGCACAATCACGTTGTGGTAAATAAGTAGATACAATATGATTCTTTTAATTCCTTAAATTCCTTTAATCATGTGTGGTTGATGTAACACTGGAACAATAGAGTTATTTTAGTAAAATTGTGTATAGAACAATTTTTATATATATGTTACTTTGACTACCATTTGGATGTAATGTAATGAACTAATTCCTTTGGCAAGTGTAATTCTTAAAAATTTCGTTTCAAAGCAATTGGTTGCATACTTTCAATGGCTTTTATGTTTGTACCAGCTGCTCCCTTGCTTTTATCTTCTTTTATGGTCTACCGTTGAGACTCTTGCTCCATCCTTGAGGTCAATGATGCTACTATGGAGGAAGCATTTGACAATTATAGATATTCTGACTAGCAAAGTTCAGAGGGTGGTTGTGTTTGACAGAATTATTGATTTTCCTTGCTGCTTGGTTATTAGAGAGTATGGATGGTCAACCAGTATGGAATGGACTATGAAGACCCAAGCTATGAGTAACAATAGCAAGAGTGCTTGCATATCTAGCAAGAGGACTATGGAAATCAATTCTGGCAATTGCATGATGGTGGAGATAAAAAAAAAAAAATTTGTGGTGATGAAAATATTGTAAGGACCAGTTTTCCGGGAGCTCAGCAACGAATGAAACAATTGGCTGACAAGCACAGAACCGATCGCAACGTTGCAGTAGGTGATTTGGTCTATTTCAAACTTCAACCTTACAAGCAGGTTTCTGTTCTCCATCGACCAAATATGAAGAGTTGGCTGCTTTCTATGGCCCTTAACCCAATTGTCAAGAAGCTAGGAGCTTAGCCTTACCTGCTGGATATACGGTGCACCCTGCTTTGCATGTAAGTAAACTCAAGGAACTTATTGGCTCTGCTCCTTCACAAGCCACTCGCCTGTTCTGGAGTCTGGACTCTCATGGCACCAATGGCACCATTGCTAGCGAACTCACTACTGTATTGGAGATGCGCATGGTTAAGTTTCCTTCATTCCATCCTTGTGGACAAAGATCTTTTGAAGAGGGGGCAATTGTTACACGGTCGACCAATACCAGGCCCAATACCCTTGGCAGTCCACAATATTATCAACCCATTTATATTAGCCCATTATGTAATTGGTATAAGTACTGTTTTAGTAAAGGGAAATGTAACTATGAACAAAAAATAAAAAATAAAGGGAAATTTAACCAGAAAATTATGAATAGAATTTATTCTATTTCTCTCCTCAATCTACTTTCTCTCTCTGGTTCACGATATTCATCTTTGACGGTATCAGAAGACCACTCTACCCGAACCAAAAAAATCACTTCGATTTTTAGACCCGACCATCATATCACTCTCCACTTCAAGTATGTCATTCCTGTCATCCTTTCTAAGATTTTGATGGTTTTAATTTCTCAAAACTCTCACTGGAAACGAAAAGCCCCAATTTTTGCTATAAACACTAACTCTGTTCCAAGTGAATTTTCGTAGAGTTTCTCCCTCTAAAAAATGTATTTTCTTTGATGAAGAAAGCAAGCCTATTTATAGGCCGAGGGAGCTATAGAATCTAAGATGGGTTCCCTTTATCCGATGGTTGTAATTTCCTTGTCTTTTTGTCGATTTCCCAACTCATTTGAGGTAGTTTCTGACTTTTGGCGTTTTTTAGTGCAGGTGGATGAAGGGAGGATAAGGGTGGAGCGGGTGATGAGTTGTTACAAAGGGTGAGTCATCGTCCTTGCCCACCCTTTGATTTTATCCGGTTCATTTCTGAGTTTTATTCTTTCTGTAGATAGCTTCTGAAATTTTGATGTTGCTTGTGAAGGAGATGGCTGAGCTGGCGGAGTTAGCTGTCGAGGGTAAGCTTCTTCCTCCATTTCCTCTTTCATTGTCCAGAACAAATTCCTATCGGAATTGCAACCTTGCCACTACCTGTTGTTTTGTCTTCATTTTTTTTTTGACTAGCTACTAATTTTGTCTTATTCCTTTCTGTAGGGACATGGCTAATATGGCCAAGTTCAAAGCTCCTTTAAGACTAAATGTGGACTGCCATGTCACGGTAAGGTCTCTCTCTCTGTTTTTTATTCGATTCTGCATGAGTTTCCTGTTGTGTAGTGTAATGCTCAACTTTATTTGCCACCTTGCTGAATTTGGAACCCTTGGCCTGGGTGTTGTTCTGAATGTTGTTGCAAAGCCTTTGCATTTAGAAAATGCTTTTTCTTTGTTGCCATGTTCGAGTTGCTATGAAATGCTTTGTTTGTTGTGCCTTTGATGTTTTGAATTCCCTCCATGTCCCTTGGCTCACTCTGTTATAGCACTTCATGCTACCCTCAAAGCTTGTCGCGTGCTAGATTTTTGTGTGCCAAATGACACTACCAGATTGCATTTTGAAACACCCCTTTTTGCTGCGACCCCAAGCTTAACAGAGGCATATTTTCATTGCAAATTGACCTGATGGCTGAGCCCATTTGTTGACTGATCAATGTGTGTTTGGCAATGGTTTGACATCTCAAGCTCTTAATTGTGCCAATTGATCTGATTGTGGGGAACATTGCCTACTTTGATGCCCCTCATTTACTGCCTTGTGTTGTAGATTAATTATTGGGGTCTTTGCTACTTAGGATTAGACTAGGACATGTCATCTGGTAGTGTAAATGAATGCATGTTCTTTTTCCTACTGTTGTACTGTTATTCTTGTTTACAGACATAATGCATTTTTGCAGCTTCCTTTAAAAATTCATATCTTTTTCGAATTAAAACCAAATGATGTGCTTTTGTGGGCTATGGAAGCACCCAGGAGTGCTCTTCAAGTCCGATGGGGACCGCATTGTCAAATGGAGTCATCTTGGATGCCAATTTCGAAATCTCCTCAAGCTACAAATTCTACCCAGAAGTTCTGCAGTTTTAGAGCCTGGATTGGGGGCCCACAACTCTTTCGCCCCAACTCCAGATCATGCCATTCTTGTGCTAGCCATTCTTGTGCTCAAATCGTAGCCCCGGAGTAAGTGGCGTAGCCAGGATGATAATCCACTAGGGTCAAAATACTATGAAGCAATATTCAAATTTACATCTTAATGGGATCAACATGCTTTAAAAAAAATTAGTGGGGTCAATATGTGAAATTTAATTTTTTAATTGGTCAATCTTCATATATTTCCACTTAAGTAGATAATTTTATAAATTATTTATATGTAAAATGTTTCAATCTTAAATGTTGCCCGGAGTCCTCAACAATTTCCTTTCACATTCTCCTTGGACTGCTCTTATTTGGGATTGAATGTTTGTATGTTGCTTATTGTTGAGTTGTGCTCTTTGACTTTTGGCTTATTGTCTGACTTGCATGGAAACTGTCGTGGTGATGCAACAACAGCGTGGAGGGAGAATTGCCTTAGGCCAATTTGTAGCTTAAACGTTCCCTTTCTTCTCCATTTTCAATGTGATAAGGAAATGTTCAATCTTTAAATTTTATTGCCCTTTTCTTATTCATGCCAGTGACAAAATGTAAATGTAAATGGATGCATGATGACATGTACAAAGCTAAGGGAATAGGCGTAAAATGTTATGCAACCAATTTGATCTCCAAGATATCCCATACCAAGACAAATGGCTGTAGTACTCATGTAAAATGACCAAGTCTAACATGCGAAAGAAAATAAAAAATGTTGTCATGAAGAAGCAATTGTAACACTACACTTGTGAAAAAGAAATGTGAAAAGAAACTCCTTTTCCGTTTTTATCTATTTAAGCCAATGCCATTACAAAGTTATTTGCTAGCACAACGCAAATCCTACTTACAATGGTTCAATTAAGCATGCATGGACCGGATTGACTTTAAACTAAATGGCTAAGATGCTGATGCTAATGCAAATTTAATCGATTGACCCAAATGACCAAAATGACCCTACAAAAGAGATATAGGCCAAAAGACGGGTGTCTACAATCTGGCTCCTCTCCGGTCCATAAAATGGACTTAATCCAGTTTACGCAAAGAATTTGCAATGTGGCAAGTTGAAAATTCGATGATTATGATCATTAAGAACATAATAAAAATGATACGCCGTTCTGCTTGCAAAACTTTTCTTCCCTCTCTCTTTCTATATCTCTCTCCCTTTCACCCATACAAAAAATTTCTCTTCTACTTAAGATTGCAGGCGTGCAACACTGCAATTGAGCATCCAGATTTCACTAACTGAACCATAAACAATCCCAACATCAAGAAAATATGTTATTAGTCTTTATAAGCCATGTTTTGTATTATGCTCCTTTTTAACATTTTCCAGAATAATGTTCGTCAATCCAAAATATCATGGCTCTGTAGTGACCAAAAAATTGTATTTAATTTTGGAAGAAAATAAACAAAAAAAGGGAAAGAAAAACAGAGGTGGTTTAACCCTCAGGAACAGGAAACATTGGAAAACATTTCAACAAAATTTAGCCATAAATAATCTAAACAACTCAAGATTACAGAGATGGATATTTCACCAATTAAAAAAATAAAAAAAAAAAGACATGGAAATTTGATTTGTGTGATTCAATCTAATTTTGATTGAGAGGAATCTAAAATGGCTGGAAAAAGAAGAACATAAGAAAAAGAGTCGAAGAAGATAATGTTAGTATGTTTTGCTACTTTTGCACTCAAGTGTGATCTTAAACGTTGGGTTCAAAATAAAACAGGTTGCAGAATCTTAGATTAGACTAGACTCTTCAAACAAATGCATACCCATGTCGTATTTGACCAAGCAAGGCAAATAAATGTTAGAAGCTGGTCCCATGGCACAGAGTTCAAATAATGATTCTGCTTCTTCACTTTTCAACGATTTGTAACTTAAATCAATGATTGAGTACATCGAGTTTATTTTGTCTATGATTGTTGGATTTGACCTTCTTAGTTGTGTCAAGGCATTCTCCCAAACGTCAAGACTCGTATTCTTCAATGCATTTGCAATTGCTGAAACAGCAACCAGCAAGCCTGCACATTTTTCTACCAGTCGATTAGCTGTGGTATTATAAGCAGGATCATTTACTACTTCATAGCCGCCCACGATGTTGGCAAACAATACCATTGCTTCTCCTGGAGATAAAACGTTGCATTCGAACTTCATTTCAGCATTCGTCTGGTCTGATACATTATAGATTATGGAGGTCAGCAATATTATGATTCTACCAATAGAAATATCCATGCGAGATCCACGACTATTTTCAATGATGGATCCATGTTTCTCATTAAAGGCAATATTCTTGTCATCCTTCAAAGAAATCCCAATATCACCCAATTCGATTTTGTCCCAAATATCATCTAAAATTACGAGGACCTTCTTATCACCACTCAATCATCGACTAAACAGACATGCTCTTCCAGATTCCTTCTCGACATTATGAAATCTCAGATCTAACTGTTCTGCAATTGCCCCTTGAATATCTCTTATGTTTGGACTCTGCGGAACGGTTGCTATCACAACCTCGTCAAAAAAGTGCTCTTCCGATGCTTTTTTACCAACGACGTTAACAAGCATGGTCTTGCGCACACCGGGCAAACCGTGCAACCCGACCACTTTGACATCGACATTCGTTAAGGCATTCATGATTTCCCCCACTAGATTGTTCCTTGAATGAAAATTGTAATAATCTCCAGGCACCTTTACTATCAACTCGGAAGCCCGACGGTAGCCAATTGTATCAAACTTAGCTTGTAGGAGTTTCTCAACAACCGTCGCATGTTCTGGTGCTTTCTTGCCTAGCTGGTGGTAACACTGGTATAGATTAGTTTCTTGAAGAATCACAAGATGATAAAATAGAGGTAAAAATGGGTACAAAGACAAAACATAATAATAACAGAACTTGATTCAATGGTTGCTACTCAATTCTTGCAACACAAGGTTCCTTCGTACTCGTCATACCAAGGATGCAATTGCATTTACCAAGGATGGTTAGGTCGTTGAGGTGCAGCATATGGAAGGGAAGAAATGTGCGGATTTCATAGCGAATTTGGTCAGTCATGTCCTTTAGACCTAACGGTTTTGGAAGAGCCACCACTTGACATTTTTCCACTAGAAGAAGATGAACAAGGAGTTCTTTTTTTCTTGGGATCTTAGTCGCCATTGTTGGCATCTTATGAGTCAATAATAATCTATACTAATTATAAAACCAAGTCCTGAGTTTGTGTCACGAGTTGACTCGAATACAAACTCAGTTTTTAAAAATACAAAACAAAATAAAAAGTACCCATTTTAAATAAAACTACCTATTGGAGGATAAATAAAAATATTTAAATTTTATTTATATGATTTTAAAAAAACTAACCATTTAAAGAAAAAAAAACTTCCAAAAACTACTCACGTAGTGAGTGCCCTGTGTCTTGTATTAATAATGATAATAATAATAATAATAATAATAGAAAAAAAACTTGAAATAATAATAATAATTACTCAACAAGTGGCTTAGTTTTTGTATGACACTTAGTCACCAACATAATGGATTATTTATGAAATAGCCCTCAAACATTTCTATGTTATGCTATTTAGTGCCTTTTCTATTTTTGTTTTACTTGATTTAGACCTTTAATTAAATTTCTTTAACATCAAAGCCCTCAAACATTTTTCACATACGATTTGCTCCTTCAGACCATTGTTTTCAAAACCGGACCGGATCGGCCGGTCGGACCAGTTTAACCGGGAACCGCTGGCATGTCCGGTCCTTAAAGGTGTGGGAACCGCGGTTAGTCAACATGGTCAACAACCTCAACCGGGTTTTTACCGGATAAAACCGGTTTGATAGTTAAGAAAATTTGGAAAATTTTTTGAAGGTGGTGAGTTTTGAACCCACAACCTTGTGGGTAACAAAAAACACACTTAAGCCACTGCACCAAATGCTTTTATGTGGTATGTATATACCTTATATAATATTTAAAAGGTAAAATGACAACAATTTCCGTAAAATGGACTTATCAAACTGGATCGACGGTTGAACCGGTCGGACCGGTCAAACCGTCGACCGGAACCATCACTGGTTCTAATGCCAACCCGATTTTAAAAACCATGCTTCAGACATTCTATTGTATTCGATTTGATGTTTCAACTTTAATTCCTTTTATCTTTTGCAATACATTTAATTTCCCTCCTTAATAATCTTTAAATGTAATCTAAAATACTCCTCTATTAGTCTAATAATAAAAGATGCCGCCGTGAAACACGACCAAGGTATTTGCTAGTAATAATAACAATGAACTTGAAATAGTTTGAATTCTAAAAACTAACCAAATTGATATAAACCTCAAAAGAATCCATATGAAAAAGTCTTAAATAACCCAAATCCGAAACATAATGGAAACTAAGCTATGTCAGATGTTAAACATAAGGAGGCCAAGTCCGCGGAACATGTTCATTTGCCATCTCTGCGAATCAAAGGTAGAGAGAAAGGAGGCGTTGGGTGACCTGACAAGAATTGATTCAAGCCGATCCGTTCTGTTTTCTATTAGGTTATGTTTGGTTGGTGGTATCTTAGGTATCATGTGGTAATGTTATTCACATTACTTTCATAGGAATGCTATTTTAGTGAAAAAATATAATTTTTTATTTTTATAGGAATAGGATTACCATATTTGGTTAACGTGGGAAAGTTATTAAATTTTGAGAATATAAGAGAAAGACAAGTGAAAAAGAGTAACATTTTCCCAGGAAAGTGAACTTTCCCACCCTTTTAGATGGGAATGTCATTCTCACCACTTTCCCATTTGAATGGCAAAGTGATGGAAATGACATTTCCATCTAAAATTAGATTCCTCCAACCAAATATGAGAAAGTTATTTTCCCTATCTAATTTACCACACTTTCCCACTAAGTGTGGTAAATTGTGGTAAATAACCCAAATCCGAAACATAATGGAAACTAAGCTATGTCAGATGTTAAACATAAGGAGGCCAAGTCCACGGAACATGTTCATTTGCCACCTCTGCGAATCAAAGGCAGAGAGAAAGGAGGCGTTCGGTGACCTGACAAGAATTGATTCAAGCCGAACCGTTCTGTTTGATCATTGGAATTCTATTATACAAGATTCTACTTTTTTTTTTTTTGTCAGACAAGAATTTTCACATCTCCAGTTGTTGGCTTCTTAGTGCATCGATTCTGATTGCTCCACCAGGTGAGGGGAGATGAATAAATCATTATTGATTTATTTCTGCCCCACCATGGAAGAAAAGTCATTCTTTTTAGCGGGAATGAAATGCCCAAAAATCATAATTGGGGTTGAGAAGCATTGTAATAAAAAATTAAAAAGCATTCTCTGATTGAAATTGAATTCTAGTAGGATGGATGGAAAACTGAACAAATATTGATTGAATTCAAAGGAATTAGTCTTCTAATAACACAAGCCTTCCCTGGCTCCCCCAAGAGAATCTAAATCGAGTGAAAAGATTAATAAAACTTTACACAACGCAACTAATTCTCCATTGCGCTCAACATTTTACCAAATCAAGAGGATCAGTTACATACTGTTCATGCAGAAGTTGACTCAGCTGCTGCTGCTGCTGCCCTCTTCTTAGCAAAGTATTCATCAGCTCGTGCAAGGTTTTTTGCAACCGATGGCTTAACCCACTTCTTTCGGCCAGGCAATACAGTGAGAGCGCAACCAGCAGCCTCTAACTTTTCCTTTGCTGATGCTGAAAAGGCACGGGCCTTGAAATTCAGCTTCACTTTGAGCTCCCCATCACCAAGAATCTAAATAAAAACAATAAATGATGACAATGAATATTATTAACTTAAAAACAGAATTATGTCTCATGTACTATTAACCCATACCCTTGAATTCTTAAAGCAGATTTTGCAATTAGGATTTTGTTTTGCAGTCATAAATTAAGGAAGAACATTTTGACCTAACTAGTTTTCTCTTACACGTGCAGCTCCATCGTGTTTAAACTAAATGAAAATTAAAACAATAACTGAAATTAATTATAAGTAGAGCTGTCAAAACCTGATCCGAACTCGATAACCCAACCGAACCCGATTTGACCATAAAAAATAAACGACTCGAACCCGTCCAGCCCAGACCCGACAAACCCATAACCCAAATGACCCGAGAAGTTAACCCGAATGACCAGAGAATATTAAAAACTAAAATTATATTTTATTCAATAAATCCCATATTGTTATAATTTTAACCATTCTAAATTATCATTTATTTCAATGAAATTTATATTATTGTTATAATTTTACCTATTACGATTAAATTTGCTAAACTTCATTATATAAACAATAATTATACGAATAAATACTAAATCAGTTATATGAATAATTTATGATAAATTTATAATCAGTAATTTATTTTTTTACATATTGAATAAATAATAATAATTAATTAGTAATTTCTTGACAATTTTTTTCTATTAAGTTTTACTACCTTACTCATGGACATAATTAGGCTAGATCTCACCCCTACAGTTGTCAAAACAAAAATCCAAGATAACATGTACCTTTAAAGGGAGTTTCCTTTCTCTCCCAGATGGGTTGATCAATCCCTTCTTCTTCAAAGTCTCCAGTGATACCTCTTCTCCCTCTTGAAATCCTGCTGTCTCTATGTCCTTTAAGTTAACAGGGATATACTTAGGTAATCCCGCATGCATACCTTGTAAAGGAGAATGAAAAGAGGGGGAAAAGGTCAATATGAGCATATATAAGGTCAAAGTACCTAATAAGTTCTATAGAGTAGAGAAAAATATAATTTGGCATGTATAATAATTTCGAGTAACCTATACTTTCAAATTTAGGACCAATGCTAAGACTGTGCAAGACAGATAGTTGCATTGTTGTGTAATATTTTGGAAATAAATCACTGATGTGAAAAATTCAATTAAAAATGAATTATAAATAAAGTTTGATCAATTTGTTCCACCCCCCACCCCACTTTAGAAAAATAATGTAATAGTCAGTCACTTCAAAAACAAGTCCAGAAAATATAGGGTTGTTCCATGCGAACTTTGGTTGGAACAATCAAGTAAAGCATCACAGTGTTAATAAGGCTTTACTATTTATCTTAAATATTTAGTTCCAGTTATCATATGTGGTTCTCTTAAATTCTACAAATCTTAAAAAGAGAATTGAGGCAATAATAACACATCATTACCCACCCTTTCTGATCAATTTGATACCGAAATAAGTAACAAGACAAGATGGTGAAGCTTTTGCAACACAAATACGAATAAATTTTAGTTACCTTAAAGACTCATCATCAGGTAAACAAGACTTCCACAATAATGGATACTAAAATAAGCTTCAAAATACCTTGATTAAAAACATAAGGGCAAACCCTAAGAACATAAGAAACAACATCCTTCAAATGTATTTTCAGTACTTAAATCTCTACCTAATTTGATCCTTCATCATAGAAAAATATAGTACTTCAGGATGGCTTTTGGCTAAAATTAAAATATTCGATGAGTACATATTCAATAAAGATTCCAGATTTCAACTTTTTAGTTATATTTGGAATTTTCAAAATGTTGAGTTCTTTAAAAGGTTTACAGTTTACATTTACAAAAACCAAATTATATTTTTATCCCTTGTACAATCTTTTATTTACTTTATAACCTGATGCCTTGAAAATCATTACAAATTTTCCTTAACATCCATATAAACCCTGTTGCTTAATAAAATCCAAATAAACCCAAAATAATAATAATAATAATAATAATAATAATAATAAAGAATTTATAAGTTAAAAACTTTAAGGAAACATTACAAGAACAATAGGCTGATCTTCTTTTAGAGAGCTCTCGACTTTGAAGAGAGCATTGGATCCTATGTTTCTCTTTTGAGCTAACTCAAACTCCAATATTGATGGAAAGAAGCAATCAAGTGTTAAAACTTTGAAGGTAACAATAGTAAGGAATGCTTATAGGAAAAGCAAAACCAGCTATAGTGTAAGAGGACATTGAAAGAATCCTGGATAAAGGCTATAGTGAAACTATAGATTGTTAGAAACATTTTGCTCCTCTCTCAGAACTTTCTGGTGAGAGTGCAAAGCATGTTGGTTTGTCAGTAATTTAAACCGTTGCCTACAACTCTATATTTGTTTATGAACATGGAGGTTAAGCTATTATTAACATGTTAGAGTCATATGATCACATGTTGAGCACTTAAGGTTGAACCGAATGCCCTAGAATCCTCTATCTAGGAGAAAAGAAAAAGAAACTTTAACAAAGCTTGATTCTACAATACCAATGCCTCTGAGACCAAGGACATTTTAGAGAAAATAAAGGAAAGGAAAAAAAAAAAAAACCAAGATTGTTCATAATTTTGGTTCTCAGTTGAATAAGCAACTCAGCCAGTTAGTATTATTATAATTTGCCAGATTTAGTTATTTTAGTCTTGGTAAAATTATTTGAAATTTTAAAATAGAGTGATAGGGCGCCCTACTTGGCCCATGAAACATCTCCGAGCATGACTTCGTTGTTCCCTTTGAGAGGAATACAGAAAATCATCCAAATACTTGCTGGAAGTTCTAACTTGACAAATTTCAAATTGTATATACTAGACAGAAATTCCTCTTATCATGCAAGAAACCAGCAAAAGAGAAGTAACAGAAGATAAAGAGTTATAACGTATATATTTTAACGGAATGTCCACCGATTGACCAACTGAGGTGTTGTATTTTTTATTTCATTTGCACGGATTTAAATATTAAGTCTCTCCCTACCACTGGCTTAATATTATTTCTATCATCAACCAATAAGAAAAAAAGTTCTTTACTCAAACATCTAAGCGGGAGTAACCTTATTGTGACAATCCATATTTGACAAAATACTTACATCTGGCATACAGAAATGGTTGAGTGATATCCAATCAAATTTGCCAGACAGTGGCTCATAAACTATCCCCTGAAGCTCCAATCTCAATCGACCTATCATATGTCTTCTGACCTCATAATTTATAATCTCCAAGGGGCATTTAGTAAGGTCAAATGAAACACTTATGTGGTGAAGCCAATTGGGTAGTAAGTTAGTGTAATGAAGAACAAAGGTTAAAGCAATAAAAGTTGTTGCTTGATGCTTCTGCAAGATTTAACTAGGGCCATAGCACAAAAATTGCTAAAAGGACAAAACGCTGAACTACAAAGTGGGTGTTTGGCCTAGCTTTTAGAAAAGCTATTCTACTGCGAAAGTGAAAATAAGGTGTCAGACTGATAATCTCAAAAAAATCAGGTTATGAAGGATAATGTGCACCTAAAAACTAATTAAAGAGATTTTGCCGAAGAACTTACTCACTTTGCCGTAAAACATTTCATAAAATTATAGAGGCAGATTACATTATTTAACATCCACTTGTTATATATGCACCAATTTCTTCAATAGAGTCTATTCATTTTTTTACTATTTGATTATTTATTAAGAGTTAACAAAAAATGTATATATTTTATTTGTTTTATATTACTTTAGAACTTATGATTTGGTTTAAACAATTGAGACCTTTAATATGGCGAAATATTATTTCAGCTTGTCAAGCTAAGATGAAGTCTCAAGCTCTACCAGAAAATCTGATAATGCTTAAACCCGAAAATTTCCTTGAATAGGTGACAGAAACATGATTTGGGCAGCCATTTCTTTGAACATTCAAGTTATTTTAAGACTCAAGTGGAAAACTACAAGGCTTAAAGCCTTACAATTTTGAAGGTATTTACCAAGAATTTCAGAGTTCATGGTTCAAATAAACAAGAAGCATTAACAGAACATGCTCCCATCACATTAAAAGTTTCAAAATCAGAAAACAAGAAAAGCCATATTATATTGCAATTGATGTCTATTACAACAAACAAACAAACAAGCAAGCAAGCAAACAAACAAACAAAAAAACACAAGGCTAAGCAAGGAAGAACAATTACCTCCGGCAATCCCTCTCAATTTGGGGATACGCCTGTAAAGTGGCATTTGGCCACCCTCAAATCCCGGTCTAACACCTGGACCCGAACGAGATTTCTGACCCCTCATTCCAAATCCACAGCTGCCGCCTTGTCCGGCCGAATGTCCCCTCCCCTTTCTCTTCGCTTTCTTTCTCGAACCCGGCTGAGGTCCCAGGTTGTCCAACCGAAACCTAACATTAGAACCTGTAACTGCCACTTGGGTGTTTGCAGCTTGGTTCAAAATAACTAAAGACCTCGTCCATGGTTGTTTCTGCTTCTGCAGTTGCTTGGTCCTGATAGGGATAATGTGACATTGGCTTGAACCTAATTTCTTCAAATTTCCCTGCCACAATCCCGTAATCGTGAGTCTAGCGGGTGTAACGAGATGATATTTATAATAAATTAAAAGACAATGAAAGAAAGACAACCTTGAAGCCGGAGTGAAGACAGATTGAGGAAGTTATGAGAGGGTTTTGAGAGAGAGAGAACATGGCTGCCATTGTAGTGGAGATTTTAAGGACGAAAATTGGAGAGAATTGAAACCAGTTGGTAGTAAATTGAATCCCCAAGGGTTGAGAAGTTGGGCGAGAGAACAAAGAATAATAGGATAGTAAAGGATAGGATAGGATAGAAAGGGAGAGCGGGAAGAAACAAGACAATAACAAGTCGTATGGGAATTGGGCAACAGCACAGCTAAGAAAGCCCAACAATAGAAAAGAGGGTGAGAGCTATCATGTAGGAAGCAAAAGGAACGAGTATGAGGCCCAACGGGGAAATCTTATTAAACCCATATCGGTCCGGTTGGTTTGTCTGGTTTAATCACGACTCGAAGGCTTTGTCATTTTGGAGAATCCTTCAAACCCGTTGGGTAAAAGTACACGTCAGGTTCTATAACTAATTTCAAATATCCAATTTGAGTCTAAATGTTTGCCAACTTACTCAATTTGAGCCTAAAGGTTTAAAGTGAACCAAATTAGGCCTAAACATTATAGAAACCCCCAAATTGAGCCTAATTTTGACAGTGATCTGATTGTGAATGCCACGCGCCGTTACTGATACTAACAGCGTGACGTGGCATTTTTACAGCGGGTCATTTTTTTCCCTAAAATAATTTAAAAAATAAAATAAATAAAATAAAAATTTTCAAATAATTCTCCCTTATTTTCCAAACACAAATAAGATCTTACATTACTTTTTATCACTTTTTTGGATAAAAAAGTATTATTTCTCTAGAAACTCAAGAACATAAACTTACAAAATTTGAAACTTAATTACCAGAAACCACGTTGAAGTTATATCTCAATTTTTTTTTCTTAAAAAGAGCCCTTGTTTCTCTTGTCTTCTTTGCCATCTTCTTTTCCAACTCCATCTTTGTCTTTTTTTTTGAAAGCCAATCAAAGATTTAATTCTCAATAGAGAAAAGAAGAGTACAAAGACTTAAACATAACAAGCTTCAGGTCCTTTATCACATCGTGGATATTGGTAAAGTGGCTAAGCCAGGCACTTACGGATTGGTAAGGCCATACCCCCAAGCTTTTAGTGCCGGTGACTACATTTTAACTTTGAATCAACTTGATCTGGCGGGCAAAGAGGAAGCCTTGTTTCTGGAGTTCATATAAGATTGACAATTTGACCTGTGAACATGTAGCTTTTGGATATTGTAACTCCGAAAGGAATTTTATCCTCTTGAAATTTGAACAAGAAAGTCATAGGTAGCAATGAATAAAGAATACCCACTTTCCAGTTAAAAAAAAACCCACAAAAATAAAGGCTTAAGAAAACAAAGCCATACAAAAGCCAAAAATGCTCCAAGCAAAATAGCAGCTTTAATAAAAAATAGCAAATAAAGTCATTGTTCGATCGACCCCTTGCTTGGCCAAACTATCAGCCTCACCATTAGCTCTCTAAACACGTGCTCAATTCTGAAATCAGTCAATTTGTTAGAGATCAAAGTGATATGGATAACCCACTTTCTATGTCTCCACCATCAGGATCAACTGCCATGATGATAATCCCTTCCCAAATTTGAAACTTAAATCCCAAACAAAGATTTCAAAGTAAATCCCAATTTTGAAACCCAATCCCAAACCATAAATCCCAATTTTGAAACCAACTTTGATTCGAAAACAACTCTTAAACCCAATCCCAAACCATAAATCCCAATTTTGAAACCGTAAATCCCAATTTTGAAACCAATTTTGCCTTCTTCTTCTCTTTCTTTTTGGCGAGTTCTTCTTTTCGACATTATTTTTCTTTTTCTTTTTTTCCCATTTTCCTTGCCCCTCTTAATTTCATACGTGGCCCAAAAAAATCCACGTGGGCGCATTATTTCTTGGACCAACGCTTGTTTACGGTGCGTGCTTTTCAACCCAAATTTCTGTTAGATTTAGGCCCAATTTGTTTGGTTTCTGAAACGTTTAGGCCTAATTTGTAGTGGTTTAAATGTTTAAACTCAAATTGAGCAAGTTGACAAACATTTAGGCCCAAATTGAATATTTGGCAATTTTAAGTCCTTTTACAATATATTTTCCGTCCAAATGTGCTGACATGGCATGTTTTCTAACCCATTTGCTTTACATGGCATTGCCATGTAGATTTCATTAAACAAAACAAAATTAAAAATTTAGAAATTTATTTTTTTCTAAAATAAAAATATTTTTAAAAGCTAAAATTATATTTTTTTAACACCCATTTGGACTTGAAATATCAGAATTCATAGAATATGATTCAAATGAGATAAAATGGTGTAACAAGGTAAATCTAGGTATTAAGGAAATAAGAAAAGCTTCATACATGATACTTTTTGATGTATTTGAAATTGATGGGAGAAGTGATGGCGTCGTTGTTTCCTGGATTCATCAATGTGCAGTAGCCACTATCATGCACTTCGTGAACAATGTAAGGACCTTCCCACTTGGGACTAAATTTATTGGGAGCAGAAATTCCCCTTCGTAAACAGGCTTTTCCATACCCTCCACCTCCTGCACCAATCCTACGAACTCGTTAGTGGAACTCAAATACAACATCATCGGTTGTCCTTTCACAGGAGGTGTCATGGCAGTTGGAGCAGTCAAAATATCTTTTACTTTTTCAAAAGCTTTATGTTGCAAATCTCCCCATGTGAAAGTAACTCCCTTCTTCAACAAACTTTGAAATGGAGCTACGATTTCTCCAAGTGCTGGGATGAAACGCCTAACATACGGCACCTTCCCCAATAGGCTCTTCAATTGCTTCTGACATGTAGGAGGCATCATTTCTTTTATCGCCTTCAACTTTGCTGGATCAACATTAATACCCTTTCGATGAACTACAAACCCAAGGAATTTGCCTGACATCACTCCAAAGGCACATTTTAGAGGGTTCATACGGAGGTTGTACTTTCTACAACGTTCAAACACCTTTCTTAAGTCAGTGAGATGGTCAACTGCTTTCTTGGACTTCACCACAATGTCATCTACGTGGTCTTCCACATTCATGCATCATGTCATGGAAAATGGCAGTCATAGCACATTGATAGGTGGCACCTGCATTTTTTAATCCAAAAGGCATTACCGTATAGTAAAAACTGCCAATATGTGTTCGAAATATCGTTTTTTCTGCATCCTCCTACGTCATCTTGATTTGGTTATACCCGTTGAATCCATCCATGAAAGAAAACATCTCATAGCCGGCTATAGCATCTACCAGAGTATCACTGTTTGGTAATGGGAAATCATCCTTCGGGCATGCCTTATTGAGATCTCTAAAATCAACACAAACCCTTATCGCTCCATTTTTCTTCTTCATTGGAACAACATTTGCCAACCATGCAGGGTGGTGAATAGGTTTGATGAAGCCTACACGAAGCAACTTGTCTATTTCCTCCTTTATCTTCGTCTCTATTTCTGGCCGAAATAGACTTACTGACTGCTTTATAAGTTTGCTTACAAGAGCTATATGCAATTCATGCGTTACCAAGTTGGTATCCAAACCTGGCATCTGCTCATAAAACCATGCAAATATGTCTTGGAACTCCTTCAATAATCTTATCAACGCACTTTTCTGCTCTGCAGAGAAGTTCTTATTCAAGAATAAGGGCTTAGGCGTCGCTCCATCGTCAGCTATGTTTAATTCCTCCAATTCATCTCCTTGTGGCTTAAGCTTGTCTTGAAACCTTTCTAAAGCAGGAGCTATTTCTTCCGATGGTTCAACATTGAAACAAAATGAACGCTCCTTCTCTCCGTCAAGAGGTTCTTTCATGGGGTGGAGGGGATAAACGTCCTCACACCCCGCGTCCCTTCATAAATAATACACTATCTTTCCATCAGATCTATATACAAAGTGACATCAGTGGCTTTGCTTCCTCCAGTAGCATTTCCACGTCTCTTTTTAACACCTCGTGTTGTGTGTTTGACATTACAATGGGATCTTCCATCATACTTGCTCCATGGCGACAATGGTACTCCAATGGGTGTTGCAAGCTGATCGGTTGTTGAACAAACCACAAGATAAATCCCCATAAACCTATAACTATTAGTTAGGGCAAGTAGGGGTCGAATCTCACAGAGAAGGTGGAAACAAATTAAAGCCAAATTATACTAAAGAAAATCTTACCAAAGGGGATTTTTATAGGCTTTCAAAATAACAAAATCAAACTTAGAAAACAATTAAATAAAACTAAACTAAAGATCTAGAAAATAAATTGAGAAAAACAATTAATTGAAAACATACTTCTTTTCCTCTAGGTAATTATTTTGATCAAATAAATCATGGATCATAGACACAAAGCATGAATTTGACTTAAATTGCAATCAATTAAGAATCATAAATTACCCCAAATCGATATATAGCCTAAGACGTATACATCAATTTTCATTGGAATAAAGTAATCCTCTTAACATCTTAAACAACTCCACTTGAATAATTGGTATAGGAGAGGAATACTCAACCCTCCAACGTGCTAATAAAAGTTAGTCCGCATGTTGCTAAAACCAATTTCTATTGTTTCTAATCAAGCATCACCCTGTGAAGAATCATAGAACAAGCATTAAGATTTACTTTTCCGCATGCATGATAAATCAATACCAAACTCATCTACATTTATTACCATCTTGGCCTATAGATTTCAACAAGGTTTGATAATCCCATTGAACCTAGAACTCCGAGAATTACAACTGTCACTTGGACCAATATTAGCTTGACTCAAGCTAACTTGAATCTAACTATAGCATTCATGAATCTCAAGATAAGTTGGCCACCAAATCCATCAAAAATGAACACATAAGATGAAGTACAGGGATAAGAAACATATTCAAACAGAAAAATCAAATTATTAAGAACAAAAGTCTCACCATAAATTTATTGATAAAAATACCTAGGAAAAAGAAGTATAAAAGTTTAGCCTCTCATTGATTGGAGTTTCCAATCCATGAGAGATTGAAAACTTACAAACCAAAGAGGAAAAGAGGAGGAGGCGGCTGCCTCCTTTCCAAACCGCAGAAACCCTAAGAAAAGTAGTGTTGTAAGTTGTTGAAAAGATGTAGAGAAGTTGTTATAGGGTTCTAGGATAAGAGGGTATATATAGGGGCCTGCCTAGGGTTTAATTTAGAGTTCTAGTTGACTTAAACTAACCCTAGGGACGTTTTGGGCTCTTCTCCATGTCTTCAAGCTGACCCAAATAGGTTATATGGGCTTAACTTGATCAAAAACGCAATTTGGCCCAGGACAAATTCTGTCCGCTAAATTCAGGGGCATTTTTGTCCATGAAAACATCAGATCTGGGCTTCGACCAAAACATGAAAGTTGTAGCTCTCGGAGTTCTCTTTCCAACACATTCATATACCTGATTTGGAGCTCTGGATCAAAAGTTATGGCTGTTTTCCCGAACTGTCACCAAATCTGGAAAGTATTGAAGTTGCTTTAAGAGGAAGTGACATGGAAGTGTCGACGCTGGGCTGCTGGGCGCGCGCGTGACAAGGGCCCCGACTCCACTTGGGCGCCTACATGGTTGCCTTGAGCATTCATGTGGTTTGCTTGAGGACCCAGGTGGGCGGTGTCACGACTCCAGCTGGGTGGCCACATGGTTTGTCTGAAGACCCATGTGATTTGCCTGATCACCTAGGTAGGCTGTGTCATGGCTTGGTACTTGGACATGTCTTCTTGCCTTGAACTCATCTTTGCTCCTTTCCCTTGAAAACTCTTGGCAATCAACTTTATGGCTTTGATAAGCATAACATTGACTCTTCAAGCTCTTCAATCACGAACATGATAACTCCAATCTTCATCGAAAACATCCATGGAAAATACTTGTGCCATAAAACATCCAAAAAGGTCCTAAAAAGGTACAAAATTGATGATTTTGTACTTTTCTTTTTGTCAACACCTATGAACACAAATATAACCAATATAAGGCATAATCAAGCATAAAATACCCAAAAACATAGGAAAATGACCATAAAAAGATGCATAATTTTGGTCTGATCATATTTCCCCCACACTTAAACTTTGCTAGTCCCTAGCAAACTAGTGTTAATCCTAAGAAAACCAAAGTTAGTAAACAATTTATTGATTCCACTTTCGTAGGTGTACGACGGCACTTAGGTCGTGACGCAAGTCATTTCAACCTAAGACTGATAGAGGTACTTAGGAGGTGTGATGTCACCTGAGGGTTTTCTTAACTAGAACGATACCCACAAACATTATGAAAACATTGACTAGAATCATCATGTTTTAAAAAGCAGAGTACTTTTAACAAATTAAGAATTTAATCTACATTTTCTAATCAAATGCAATATAAGTTGGTAAAAATACAAAGACCATAAAATTCAAATCAACTATGCACAAAACCACTCTAATCAATAATGTAATTTCTAAGATCAACATACCTTTGATTATTTTGACAAGGAAAACTTACCATAAGCTTGTATTTACATCTATCTCCAAAGAAAAAGTAATATCATGGATATTCATCAAGGATTAGAATGAGTTTAGAAAGGGTGACTTATTTTTAAGAAAACAAGGTTACTAACCTTAGAAGTGTTCATGATTTAGGGGTTACTAACTCCCTTTTCTTTTTTCTTTTGAGGTTACTAACACTCATTTTTTTCAGAGGGACAATACTTCCGCAATCCATGCCCCTAATCCTCTTTTAAGGTTACTAACCTTATTTATTATTATTTTTTTTCTAAAGAGTGACAACTATGGAAAGATCAGAAGTACCTATTCTCCTCTTTCATGAAAACACTTCTTTTTAAAAGATTTTAACTACCCTTCATACCCCCACACTTTGTCTTTGACATATCCATGACATACTTCTATAAATGTACACAAGATTCAACACAAGTTCTAGAAATAATACACTTGTCAAACCATTTTTTGGGTATGAAAAACCTTAGTAATTACACTTCTCAATCAAAGAATGAAATTATACATAAGAAAATTTGAAAAATATTTTCAATGCATTAAAACCAAATTAGTATTACACAAGACTATACTCATGAAAATTAAATCAAAACTTATTAGAAATACAAAATCAATTTCAATTTTCTTCAAAAATTTTGAAAAAATTATTTCTAGTCAATAAGATAGGAAAATAGAAAAATTGGATCTTTTAAATAGACTAATTCCTCCCCCACACTTAAAAGACACATTGTCCTCAATGTGTGTTGTGCTAGTAATTTGAAAAAAATTCAATGATCTCTTTTGAAATTTTTGGAAAAGTAAGTGCAAAATGATAAATTTGACTTATAAAGAAGACCCGAAATTCTAGACAAATCAAATGATCATTCACTAGCAACCAAAACACAATAAGTGGGGCAATCAAATTAATTGAATACATGTGAGATATAATTCACAAAGAAAGTCGAAGCTCAATCTTAGCAAATTAATCCAAACATATTATCAATCATAGCATCCAAACACTTAAGTCTCATATAAGATCCAAAATAAACATAAGACAAATACGAATTAAAACACAAAATAAACACACATGCATGAAATGTCATGATAAAATGCAATACACAAGAAATCATAAGGACAAGAGCTAACGGCCTCCTTGGTCTCCTTTGACCCATGTAGTTACCCATGGTATCCTCGAAAGCTCGCATCTCAATCCTTTGTTGCCTCATCAAAAGGTGTTGAAACTCTCTCATAGTATCTATTGGAAACATTAACTTCCAAGGGTAGTGGCTCCCACTTGTGGTTGTTCGTGTCCTTGCTCCTAAGTCCTACGATGTACATTATACTAATGTGAATGATTGGCAATGACTCGTCTCTTGATACCCAAATGACTCAAACAACTCACATAGAGAGTAACAACGTAGCCATTGGTATTCCATCACAACAGCCTAATCCAAGACAAAGCTCATTCACTACATAGAAATCAATGCGAAGCTTATCCCTAAGTTCCATGTACTTGACTATTACTTCCTTATTACCTTGGGTTCTTGAAAAATTTCACTTGTTGTTCCAATGAAGCACTTCCCAATGCTCAAAAGCTCCTCAATCTACTCCAAAATTACCTCTTACCTCCTTTCGAACCACTTTAAACAAAACTCCAAAGAAATCTACAACTTTCCCAAATCATGAAAAAGGTGTTGGATAATCTAATGGGTAAGTGTTTTTGGGTGATAAAAAGATGAAAGAAATAATTTGTAAGTAATGGAGTAGTGAAATTGAGAATTAAAGTGGGTGAATTTTGAAATTTGGAGGTAATAGAAAAAAAATGGAAAGGGTTTGGGATGGAGATGGGTGTTGGAGAATTGAAGGTAGGTGTTGAGTGATAATTATAGAGTTAGAGATAAGTGATGGCTATTGGGAGTGGAAGTTGGGTTTGGCTAGGGTGCTGCTGGCATGGGTGCTGGGTGTGGCAGCATGGTGGCTCGGCCTTCAGCAGCTCGCGCCTCGGTCCTCAGGCCTACGGGCTGGGTGCTCAGTCTTGCGATCTGGGGGCCCAGTTGGAGTCGGGCTGGCTGTCCTTGGCATGGCATGTGCGAGGTAGCTGGGGGCTGTGAGTTACAGCCTGGGTACTTAGACAATCTGTCTGGGGGCCCAGGTCGAGTCGGATTTTGCTTCCCAAATGCTCTCCCTTTGCATTTTCGTACCAACTTCAAACTCAACTCTTAATGTCCCAAAACTAAATATCATCCAAACTCTTGCAAAATTCTCAAAATTCTTCAATCCAAAAACACTTGTCTTTTACCAAAAATCCTTAAAACTTGATGGCTATCAAAGGATTTCAATTCAGAAAGCTAAGTTCTTATCACTTAAGATTCTATATGTATGAGATGCATGAAATTAAAAATCTATAAAAGACTACAAATGATATGCGATTATGCATGAATGCAAAGATACAAAATGATGCATGTATCATTCAAAACAAAGAAGCATCATATTCAATTCATCAAGTAAAGATATCATCATTTAAAGAACAACTAAGAAGGAAAAAGGTTAAGAAAATCTTATTCGAGGCTTTGGCATCGTGTGCATGCTTCTTCTATCCTCATTGTTGACTTTTCTTTGATCCTTCTTTGAAATTGAACTATGTAATCCCTAGTTTTCAATGTACCTAATAAGTAACAAAATTGAAGTTCATTAAGTTCAAGAAAAATGAAAAACTAAGCATGCAAGTCTACCATATCGTCATGTTCGTTCTCTAAAGATTAATTATAAAGCACAAAAGAGGGAAAGGTAAAGAAAATTCTTATTGATTGATTGGAGTTATCAATTCTTCTCAATCGCTAAGCTTCACCTTGTACTTTTCCTTCCACGTAAACATGATCACTTGGCAAAACGAGTTTCTGATTCGACCTCCTTGAAGGTTGACGTCGAGTTTCATGAAGGTTGAAACAAAATCCATGCAAACTTAATCCTTGTGCGAATTTTTCACTCATTCTTTATCAAACTTCAATTAAGTTAGACTCTATTACTATGACACAAAAGAAAAATTAGTAACTTCAAAAACAAAAACAATCAAAAGGGTCAGAAAATTGGGTTGCCTCCCAATAAACGCCTTTCTTTATTGTCTTTAGCTAGACTTTCCTCAATTTCCCTTTGTTAAGGTGGGCCATACCACTTCAAAGCAAAAAATAGATATAACGAGATATGAAGAATTTGAGCATAAAAGTAGGGGGAGTAAAATAGGAGATAAGGAAAGAATTCACCAATTTTGTTGAGAGCGACTCCATGAATGGCCATGAATGACAATGTCATCTGTGTTGCTATTCGAGGTTGATGCAATGAGAGCTTTTGGCATCCTTGATTGGCATTGTTTCTTTCTTGCCCTTGTGAAGCATCCTCATCTTGGTTAATCTCCTCACCCTTAGAAAGGAATTGATCCATGGATATCCATTCCTCTTCTCCATAACTTTCATATTTAAGAAATTTGTTGAACCCCAATAAATTTGGACTTATAGGTTCCAAAACTTGGTTATCAACAAGATCCTTCAATTCTTTAGAATGCCCTAAGTTCTCATCGTTTGGTGGCTCTTCGTGCTTGGCAATCTTTGGTGGAGAAGGTTGAAGAATGTCCATCTCAATATCTTCTTTTGGTGCTTCCTTTTCTTCTTGCACAAACTTGGGAGTCTCCTTTGGTGTTGTAGGGATGCAGACCATGCATGGGGTATCATCTTCATCATTGAAGAAAAGTTGAATGGGGCCTTGCGCATTAAGCTCTTCTGATTCCAAATCATCCATTGTTTTGCTTAACACCTCTTCAACTTCCTTCATGATTGGGGCAACAATTTCATGAAATTCACCTTCCATCGTGCTTGGTTCAGAATAGGGTGGTTCCTCCCATGAAAAGGTAGCTTCAATTTCTGCCTCATGATCCCTTTGTGTAGTCTTTAGCAATCCATTTACCATCTTCCATTGTTCCATGGGAGCTTGTCCGATTGCAGCAATTAGAGGGATGTTTACCTTCCACTTCTGAAGTGAATCGAGTTGACTCTCTTTACTGCATGTCTTTTGTGGCTCAAGTAGTTGAGGCAGTGCTGGGCAATCATTGGGCGACATCGTTCTCTTCTTTGGTTCCCTCTTCTTCCTTGGTGGATCTTGAGAAACTGTTGGAGATGAAGCTGAATTCTTCCCAAAATCTTGCTTCTTTTCATCCTCATTCTTCACAGAACTCTTCTCATCACTTAGCATTTGCACATGGGGTATGACATTTGGTGATGGTTTCATTTCAGGGGTAGAAAAAACTGGCTCAATTGGTGGTGTAGAGAAAGAAAGTGGGGTCTTTGGTGACTCCATCTCTTTTGTAACTTTTGGTTGATTGTCTTCCATTCCCATCGAATTGATCCCATATCTTTGTGCATTGTTCAATCCATTGTCAAATTCCATGTTGTTCTCTTGTCCTTGAGCCATGTTCAAAGGTGTTTGCGAAGAGGGTTGTTGATGATGATCCACCCCTTGATTCGCAACTAAACATCACATTAGATTGACTATTATTTCCTTTTAATCAACAACCTCCATCTTAAGCGACTGAACCATCTCTTTCATTTCTTTCATCTCTTTGCGAGTTGATGATTCAATCTCTGGCTCATTAGGCTTGAGAATCTCTTCTGATGTGCTAAATTGATGAATATTCTCTACCATAATGTTGAGCAGCTTCCTTGCTTCTTCAGGTGTCTTGAATGTGAGGCTACCTCCATTAGTTGCATCAATGTAGACTCGATCTTCATAAAACAATCCATCATAGAATTGTCGTATTAAGAGTTCCTCGCTTATGTTGTGGTAGGTGCAGCTTTCACAAATCTTGTTTTACATTTCCCAATATTGGAACCACTTCTCATTAGGTAATTGTCGACAAGAGTTGATTCTTCTTCTGACATCGACGCGTTTTGCTTCTGGAAAGTATTGGTTCAGGAATGCTCTCTCCATTTCCTTCCAAGAAGTAATCGACTTTGATGGCAGACTCCAAAACCATTCTTCCGCTTTACCTTCCAAGGTCATTGGAAAAGTTCGAAGCTTTGCTTGCTCTTGAGGCATCCTAGTAATCATAGCACATTTGATGATGAAACGTCGCAAATGCTCATGAGGATTCTCATGAGGTTCTCCATGAAAAGTTGGTAACAGACGGACCACTCCTGGCTTTATTTCGTAGGAGAAATCTTCCAGATAATCAATGCAGTGGGACTTCATCTCACAATTGAAATTCAACTCCCTTAATGTACGCGATTGCTCCATTGTCTCGAGATATTAATTCCTAGAAAATAGAGACTAGAAGAAAAGTTTAGCACTTAAACGAAAAATAAAAATGAAAAGAAAATAACGAAAAAAGAAAAAGATAAGGGTACGAAATTCTCAGATAATAATTTGTCTTCAATATTCTTGTTGCTTCCTTCTTTCCCTGGCAACGACGCCAAAATTGTGATCGGTCGTTGAACAAACCACAATATAAATCCCCACAAACCTATAACTATTAGTTAGGGCAGGTAGGGGTCAAATCCCACAGAGAAGGTGAAAACAAATTAAAGCCAAATTATACTAAAGAAAATCTTACCAAAGGGGATTTTTATAGGTTTTCAAAATAACAAAATCAAACTTAGAATACAATTAAATAAAACTAAACTAAAGATCTAGAAAATAAATTGAGAAAAACAATTAATTGAAAACATACTTCTTTTCCTCTAGATAATTATTTTGATCAATTAAATCATGGATCATAGACACAAAGCATGAATTTGACTTAAATTGCAATCAATTAAGAATCATAAATTACCCCAAATCGATATATAGCCTAAGACGTAGACATCAATTTTCATTGGAATAAACTAATCCTCTTAACATCTTAAACAACTCCACTTGAATAATTGGTATAGGAGAGGAATACTCAACCCTCCAATATGCTAATAAAAGTTAGTCCACATCTCGCTAAAACCAATTTCTATTGTTTCAAATCAAGCATCACCCTGTGAAGAATCATAGAACAAGCATTAAGATTTACTTTTCTGCATGCATGATAAATCAATACCAAACTCATCTACATCTATTTCTATCTCGGCCTATAGATTTCAACAAGGTTTGATAATCCCATTGAACCTAGGACTCCTAGAATTACAACTGTCACTTGGACCAATATTAGCTTGGCTCAAGCTAACTTGAATCTAACTATAGCATTCATAAATCTCAAGATAAGTTGACCACCAAATCCATCAAAACATGAACACATAAGATGAAGTACAGGGATAAAAAACATATTCAAACAGAAAAATCAAATTATTAAGAACAAAAGTCTTACCATAAATTTATTGATCAAAAATACCTAGGAAAAAGAAGTATAAAGGTTTAGCCTCTCATGGATTGGAGTTTCCAATCCATTAGAGATTGAAAACTTACAAACTAAAGAGGAAAAGAGGAGGAGGCGGCTGCCTCCTCTCCAAACCGCATAAACCCTAAGAAAAGTTGTGTTGTAAGTTGTAGAAAAGATGTAGAGACGTTGTTCTAGGGTTCTAGGATAAGAGGGTATATATAGGGGCCTACCTAGGGTTTAATTTAGAGTTCTAGTTGACTTAAACTAACCCTAGGGACTTTCTGGGCTATCTCCATGTCTTCAAGCTGACCCAAATAGGTTATATGGGCTTAACTTGATCAAAAACGCAATCTGGCCCAGGATACGCTAACTTCAGGGGAATTTTCATCCATGAAAGTGTCAGATCTAGGCTTCAACCAAAACACGAAAGTTGTAGCTCTCGGAGCTAGCTTTCCAACGCATACCGATACACCTGATTTGGAGCTCTGGATCAAAAGTTATAGCTGTTTTCCCGAACTGTCGCCAAATCTGGAAAGTATTGAAGTAGCTTCAAGAGGAAGTGACATGGAAGTGTCGACGCTGGGCTGCTGGGCGTGCGCGGGACAAGGGCCTTAACTCCACCTGGGCGCCCACATGGTTACCTTGGGCACCCATGTGGTTTGCTTGAGGACCAAGGTGGACGATGTCACGACTCCAGCTGGGTGCCCAAATGGTTTGTCTGAAGACCCATGTGATTTGCTTGATCACCCAGGTAGGTTGTGCCCTGGCTTGGTACTTGGACATGTCTTCTTGCCTTGAACTCATCTTTGCTCCTTTGCCTTGAAAACTCTTAGCAATCAACTTTATGGCTTTGATAAGCAGAAAATTGACTCTTCAAGCTCTTCAATCACGAACATGATAGCTTCAATCTTCATCCAAAACATCCATGGAAAATACTTGTGCCGTAAAACATCGAAAAAGGTCCTAAAAAGGTACAAAATTGATGATTTTGTACTTTTCTTCTTGTCAACACCTATGAACACAAATATAACTAATATAAGGCGTAATCAAGCATAAAATACCCAAAAAGCACAGGAAAATGACCATAAAAAGATGCATAATTTTGGTATGATCACAAGCGCTCCCTCGCCATCATCAGCCAATTCATCAAAGAATGAAGCTTTGACGTACCTCACCTCATTTTGTTCAAATGGAGCCTTAGTTGCAGGAATGAAAACTTCCTTGTCGTTCCAATGTCCTTTTATAAATTTATGCAAAGTTGATGCTATCAAATAATGAGTATGCAACCACTTCCTTCCAACCAACACATGGTATGCGACATCTGCATCCAACACATGGAAACGTTTTTGCTCCTGTATGTTTCCCACTTTCAAATTCACCGTAACATAACCGAAATTACGAGTCCCTTTACTGTTAAAGGCCTTAATGATCATAGGATGGTGCAAACTCCTTTGATCAATTACGAGAGCTTTAAGCATTGTTAACGACATCAAGTTCAATTCAGACCCATCATCAATAAACGCCCTTCGAACATACACTCCATTGATGGTGCTTTCAAAGTAAAGTGGCTTATTATGATTAGGATGTGGCATACACATATCTGCCTCTGTAAAGACAATAGCCCTTCTATACGTGCTTGCTACCCTTCGCATCCTAGAATCAACCATGCCTCATTCACCATGATACTTTTTAGCCACTCGCACTAATGCTTTAGCCGCCTCCTTTCTTGCGTCATCACAAAAACCCAACATATCGAAAAAGTGTCGTACATTTGGAGTTTTTAACAGGGATGAGGCTATGGTGGAAGTCATCACTGCAGCTACATGGGCATCATGGACATCTTCATCCTCATACTGCTCATTTTGAAAAGAATGGATCACTGCACAAGCTCCTCCTCCATGAGTAGGCAACGGAATAACTTGTACTGCATCATTGCCACCAATTACTAACTCTGCTTTTTGCACTCTACGCTGAATTAACCTCCTCATGTTCCAACATTCAGCAAAAAGATGACCTGCAACGCGATGATAATCGCAGTATTTAGGATCAGTTTTCTCTTGGCCAGTGGGAATGCATGAGACAAATAGTAAGTTGATCTGTCCATCTCGAATCCATTCTTGAAGGAGAGCACGCACCTTCTCCACCAATACAGGGAAAGGTGGTGCGTCATCCCCTCTACGAAAATGTCTTGGGACGTTTCTGAAATCTATCATTTCTGGGTCTATCATCATTTCGCTTTTGGAATTGGACATCATGTACTGACGGTGTGTTCCTTCTTGCATATATACTTTCCTTCTGCCTCTAAATAGAGGAGTTAGTCCTGTGTGCAGCTTCCACCAAGGCAACGAAACTATAAAGAGGTAGATTCTCTAGATGCACCGATATTCATCAAACATACACTGAACCTTCACGAGCTCCTTCTCATTGTGCGCATCATGAACATCTAGCACCCTCTCACGAAACCGTTGAATATACTCCATCAAATCCTCACCAGATTTTTGACTCCCCAGGTCAATAAGAGTTATCTTCACCTGAGTAGGGAAGAACTTTTCTCAAAACTGCGTGCACATCTGGCTCCATTATTCAATGGATCCAGGTATCAAGTTCACGTACCACATATACGCCTTGTCAGTGAGTGACTTGGAGAACTCTTTCAACTTTAAATCAACGTCCAAACCTGCAACACCCAACGTCTCAACAAACTTCATCACATGCTCACTAGTATCTCGCGACTTTCCATCGAACAATTTGAATTTAGGGCTAGCGTAATCTTTAGGATCGGGTTTGGCAGCAATCCTCGGTGCGTATGGGAATTTGAGATCAAATTCAGAAAAATTCAGCGTCTTATTCTTTTGCTCCAAGAGCTGCTGAAGTTGATCCTTAATAACATAGGCGGTGTCAGCAGCAGAGGCTGTGACGTCCTTCACACTGTTGTTGTTCAAAGTTGGGGTAGTCATGTCGATGGTGCCATTGTTTATCTCAGACGTTGCTGGCAACTCCAGCGCCTTGCCATTGTCGCCGTTCACCCCCTTGGCAAACTGAACAAATCTCTCCTCCATGGCAACCATTCGTTCATTAGCCCTCTCATCGAATGCCTTAGTCTTCTCGTCAAGGGCTGCCATTATTTTTGACAGCATGTCTTGCATATATGCAGGTGCGTCAAATCCACTACCACTCATGTTGCTCATCGTCCTCTGAACTAGCCGCCGATTACTCTTTTGTGATCACTCCTCCAGTGGAGTCGCCAAAATGTTGATGGGTTCTTTTGTTGTGGTGGAGAAGACGTCGCTAATAGAGCAAAGGGATATGGAGGAGGCGACGGAGAGGAAGACCGGAGCAGATCTTAGTGAGAGTGTGGTGATGACAAGTGGTAGCTTGGATTTTTACGGTGGTTTTATGTGAGCCAAGAGACAGATTTTTAGGGTTCTTTCTCTTGAGATCCAAAAAGAGTTCCCTTTCAATGGTCTTAACTCCACTATTTATAATGGAGAGGCTTAGAAGCAAAGAACGAGTGTAATAATTACGAGATCCCGTAATTAAGGTTCGCGTGATATCAATTAATAGTTGATTGCAATAAAATGCAGTAATTTACGGTAGGATTGATTTAGGATGTCAATCAGGGATTTCAGTAAATAGGTGCAATTGAGTGATTCACGGTGAAATTGATTTATGATGTCAATCCCGTGAATTATGGTAAGAAGGAAATAATCAAGGAAGATAGGTTCAAAAATGGTTTGTCACTCTCATGTGAGAAAAGGTTGGGATTTTATCTCCAACTACCTCCTAGTCCTAGCCTCCAAGATAAACTCTCCGACATATCCAAAAGGTGGGGCTGACATAGGACCTTGCCATGTCCTATGTCAACCCGATCGTATCGTCAATTGCTAGTGCGCTACACGTGACCGCCAAAAAGCAGTGTCAACAAACTTGAATGACAGTAAGCCAATTGTAGAGGGACTTAAATGACTCAAAATTGACTATAAGGACTTATTTGCAAAATTAGTCATAGTACAGGAACCTAGCGGAAATAAGTTGATTGTACAAGATGGTCTAAAATAAGTTGACGAGGCTATCAACAAAGTGAGGGAAAGTATCATGTATGTAAATGTTTTCAAGTTAGGGAACAAAAGTTCCTAGAGTGCATGAGATAAGATGGCTGCATATTTTATGCTTGAGAGTGCTAGTTACTTACCAACAAGTGGTTCGTTTAAGTGTTTTGGCACTTGTTCTCCTTTAGCAAGGTCTCGAGTTCGAGTCTTGTGAATGAAGAAAACAATTTTGGGAGAGCTTTTCCCCTAGTAAAGATTGATAACAACAAGAAACCAATCCTTCACACTGAGCAAACAGTTAGGTAGCACTGAATAAACAAAGTACAAATGAAAACAAGTAAGCAAATAAGCAATTCGATTAGAAGAAATCTATATAAACTAAGCATATTTCCTTTCTCATCCCAATATGTAAGAGATATATCATGTGTAATGGGTCCTTGACATAAAAGATAATAAGGAAATAAACATGCATACACCTTGGCAGGATATCAGATTATAACTCTTTTCAAACGGCAAGGCACAACTTGTCACTAGGAAGGACTATACGGTAGCTAATAGTTATGCACCAATTCCAAGTTTTTTACCTATATAAGGTGGGTTTGACCTAGTTATCGACATCGCATCTCCCTTCTAAGCTATATAAATTCGTTAGAAAGCATCCCACTATATAGATAGATACGGCATAAAGTGCATCGAACAATTAACCCAGCTATTAACTATAACATATCATCCTAGATCTTTGTAAAACCGTGGCCCATAGAAAGACAAATATGAGATAGCAATGAACCACTATACTCATCAGAAAGCATATTGTATAATCAATAGATAGAAATCAACATTAGCTTATCAAACAATCAAATGAATGGCGCGCAACACCCATACAATCATAAGATTAACATAAGATTAAGAACAAGGGATCATATTTGAGCGAATCATGTATAAGAACTTGAATTAAGAACAAAGTCTCACCATTACACAATGAATAGAAATCAACATGGGAAAGAAAATTAGTATAAAAGAACTACTCACTCATGAGGTTGAGTGAAAGCTCCATTCTTCGTAGGGTTGGCGGCTAACTAACAAACAATATGAATGTGTTAAGAACTAAAAGAGAGGAAGAACCAGGGTATGAGAATACAAGAGTGTTTATAGGCAAACTAGAGCTAGGGTTAGCTAGGAGTGCAAATGACTTAGAATTCCTTGAGTATGGCCGGCCTTGTTGAGCAAGTAGTAAGATGTGTGTCCTCATGTAGTCACATGAAAACCCACATCTAGTTGTTGAACGATCTAGGCTCATCAAGTAAAGATATAAATCCCCATTTAAGCACATATGGTTTCCTATACTTGACTTCTGTTCACTTGGACTTGATATGATCGTTTGGGCAACCAAGTAAGATATGCTTAACCACATACTCTTGATTGGGCGGCTCTTGTCTTCATCTTCTCAAGTTATCTTCTTAGATCTCCATTGATAATCATTCAGGATTCCACTGATAACTTTCATGATCTTCATCAACACATGGTTTACCACATCCAATGGACTTTGGTCGAAATCACCATCTTGAGGTCCTCTTTTGGGCTTCAATCCTAATGTTCTCCAAATAGCTCCATTTAATTAGCTTCATTTTAGACCATATTGCAACTTTCTTTCTAAATAGGCCTACAAGTGCAAAACGTCATATTAGAGGGTAAAATATCATGTAAAACATATCAAGTACATGAATAAAGACACGAAATACATGTAACATCTTGGTCTCATCAGTTAGTTACTAGGTCTAACAGGTTATGGTATGTGGTATGGTAGGTTGTTCCTTCACACACCTCACATAGTCTGCATTATTGCATTTACATTTGGTTACCTATTCTAGTTTTGGGAGGTATAATAGCCGGCCTACGTGGGAGTGTAAATGACTTGGAAGTCCTTGAGTATGGCCGGCCTTGTTGAGCAAGTAGTAAGATGTGTGTCCTCATGTCGTCACATAACAACCCACATCTAGTTGTTGAACGATCTAGGCTCATCAAGTAAAGATATAAATCCCTAAGCACATATGGTTTCCTATACTTGACTTATGTTGACTTGGACTTGATATGATCGTTTGTGCAACAAGTAAGATATGCTTAACGACATACTCTTGATTGGGTGGCTCTTGTCTTCATCTTCTCAAGTTATCTTCTTAGATCTCCATTGATAATCATTCAGGATTCCACTGATAACTTTCATGATCTTCATCAACACATGGTTTACCACATCCAATGGACTATGGTCGAAATCACAATCTTGAGGTCTTCTTTTGGGCTTCGATCCTAATGTGCTCTAAATAGCTCCATTTAATTAGCTTCATTTTAGACCATATTGCAACTTTCTCTCTAAATAGGCCTACAAGTGCAAAACGTCATATTAGAGGGTAAAATAGCATATAAAACATATCAAATACATGAATAATAGACACGAAATACATGTAACATCTTGGTCTCATTAGTTAGTTACTAGGTCTAACAGGTTATGGTATGTGGTATGGTAGGTTGTTCCTTCACACACCTCACATAGTCTGCATTATTGCATTTACATTTGGTTACCTATTCTAATTTTGGGAGGTATAATAGCCGGCCTACGTGGGAGTGCAAATGACTTAGAAGTACTTGTGTATGGCCGGCCTTGTTGAGCAAGTAGTAAGATGTGTGTCCCCATGTAGTCACATGACAACCCACATCTAGTTGTTGAACGATCTAGGCTCATCTAGTAAAGATATAAATCCCCATTTAAGCACATATGGTTTCCTATACTTGACTTATGTTGACTTGGACTTGATATGATCGTTTGGGCAACCAAGTAAGGTATGCTTAACCACATACTCTTGATTGGGTGGCTCTTGTCTTCATCTTCTCAAGTTATCTACTTAGATCTCCATTGATAATCATTCAGGATTCCACTGATAACTTTCATGATCTTCATCAACACATGGTTTACCACATCCAATGGATTATGGTCGAAAACACCATCTTGAGGTCTTCTTTTGGGCTTCAATCCTAATGTGCTCTAAATAGCTCAATTTAATTAGCTTCATTTTAGACCATATTGCAACTTTCTCTCTAAATAGGCCTACAAGTGCAAAACGTCATATTAGTGGGTAAAATAGTATATAAAACATATCAAATACATGAATAATAGACACCAAATACATGTAACATCTTGGTCTCATCAGTTAGTTACTAGGTCTAACAAGTTACGGTATGTGGTATGGTAGGTTGTTCCTACACACACCTCACATAGTTTGCGTTATAGCATTTACATTTGGTTACCTATTCTAATTTTGGGAGGTATAATAGCCGGCCTACGTGGGAGTGCAAATGACTTAGAAGTCCTTGTGTATGGTCGGCCTTGTTGAGCAAGTAGTAAGATGTGTGTCCTCATGTCGTCACATAACAACCCACATCTAGTTGTTGAACGATCTAGGCTCATCAAGTAAAGATAAAAATCCCCATTTAAGCACATATGGTTTCCTATACTTGACTTATGTTGACTTGGACTTGATATTATCTGATCGGTCGTCAGCAAATCATAAAAATAAAATTCCCAACAAATTTCTAACTAAAGCAGATAGGGCAAGTAGGGGTCGAACCCACAGAGAAATAGGTTATTAATCTTTTTCTTAAAACAATTAAACAAATTAAAGAGAATTTTTATAGTGAAATTAAACCTAATCAAACTAACAATTAAAATCAATCAAGAGAACAATCAAGAAAATTAAAGAAAACAATTAACAAGAAAGCAGTGAATAATCAAGAAAACAATTAATAAGAACCTCCAACATAGAATTAATATCCCTCTTGACAATTATAACATGGATCATTGATATCTAATAATTATGAAATCATAGAATAGCTTGTCGGAATTAAATCCTAAATCACCGTAATTAGGTAAGATTACTCGTCAAAGCTTAAATTACCCCTTTTTCCTCCTAACTAATCAATTAGCCGTCAAGCCTTAAAGATTTGCTAGGGATCAAAGCATTAAGAACTAGTAATTTATACAAGCACAAAGAGCAATTTCTCACTCAAAGTTCCTTATCTCCCTTGGAAGAGACTTCCGTCCTCCCCCAATTGCTACAAACAACCAAGCCGGAACGTCAATCCTCGACTTGATCTAGCTAATGCTAACTTAATTTATCATGAAAGTGACGGCTCAATCAATCAAAACAAGCAACATAAAATTAAAACAGAGATCAAAAGAATACTCTAACAATTATCATATATAAACAGTAAATCTCACCAATATATACGTCAAGAGATCAATTAAATTCTACATTAGAGTAAAGAAAAGGATTACTCACTCATAAATTGAGTGAGCATCCAAAGAATAAGAAGAAAAACTTATCTTATGGATGGAAGAAGAGGGGGGCGGCGGCACTAGGGCTTTTGTCCTCCAAAACTTCAACAATTCTACAAAATAATTTCTAGATCTACTTGTATGTCTGTATCTTCTAAAAACCTAGACCTAAGGTGCCTATTTATAGTGGAAATAACCCTAGGAATTCCAATCCTAACTTGGAAAGAAGTCTAGGACGGTTTAAGGGTCTAACTTGGACTCCAAGTTAAATTAAAAGTCTTCCTAGAGTAGAATCCAAGTCAAAATAGGATCCTGAATTTTTGCTGAATTCGTGCAGTGACTTCGACAGCATTTTTGGGCTTGAAGATGGCAGAACTGGGTCTTGGACTTCAAAAGAAAGTTGTAGATCTCGGAGTCAGCTTTCCAATGAGTACTCATGGGCTTCAATCGGAGGTCTGAGCAGAAAGTTATGATTTTTCTACCAAAACTGCGCATGAATCCTAATTCTGTTAGGACTAGAATCGGGAATCTACGGGATTTGGATATTTCCTTGGATTTAGGAGTCATTAATTGGGATTTTAATTCCAATTAATATTTTATATGGGTTGAGTATTTTCCCACATAAATTATCCATAAATACCAAAGCTTGAGAACTTATCCATGGCTTGTCTTCAATTAAAGCTCCAATCTTCAATCCTTGCTTCTTGAAATAATTCTTCAAAATCTTCAAATCTCCAATTTAGTCTTCAATAAGTCTTCAAACACGAACTTCGAATATCCAAATCTATGCTCAAAATTGCTTTGCTAAAATCTGTGTAAAAAGTCATCAAAATAGCTCCAAAAGAGGTGAAAAATAACAATTTCTCAATTTCACATCACTTTAGAACTTAAAACACAATTATCATCAAAATAGCATATAATTAAGCATAAATAGATCCAAAAACATAGTAAAATAGGCATAAAAATAGGGTTGTTTTTGGCTCAATCATGATCGTTTGGGCAACCAAGTAAGATATGCTTAACCACATACTCTTGATTTGGTGGCTCTTGTCTTCATCTTCTCAAGTTATCTTCTTAGATCTCCATTGATAATCATTCAGGATTCCACTGATAACTTTCATGATCTTCATCAACACATGGTTTACCACATCCAATGGACTATGGTCGAAATCACCATCTTGAGGTCCTCTTTTGGGCTTCAATCCTAATGTGCTCCAAATAGCTCCATTTAATTAGCTTCATTTTAGACCATATTGCAACTTTCTTTCTAAATAGGCCTACAAGTGCAAAACGTCATATTAGAGGGTAATATAGCATATAAAACATATCAAATACACGAATAATAGACATGAAATACATGTAACATCTTGGTCTCATCAGTTAGTTACTAGGTTTAACGGGTTATGGTATGTGGTATGGTAGGTTGTTCCTTCACACACCTCACATAGTCTGCATTATTGCATTTACATTTGGTTACCTATTCTAATTTTGGGAGGTATAATAGCCGGCCTACGTGGGAGTGCAAATGACTTAGGAGTCCTTGTGTATGGCCGGCCTTGTTGAGCAAGTAGTAAGATGTGTGTCCCCATGTAGTCACATGACAACCCACATCTAGTTGTTGAACGATCTAGGCTCATCTAGTAAAGATATAAATCCCCATTTAAGCACATATGGTTTCCTATACTTGACTTATGTTGACTTGGACTTGATATGATCGTTTGGGCAACCAAGTAAGGTATGCTTAACCACATACTCTTGATTGGGTGGCTCTTGTCTTCATCTTCTCAAGTTATCTACTTAGATCTCCATTGATAATCATTCAGGATTCCACTGATAACTTTCATGATCTTCATCAACACATGG
>AWUE01020473.1:0-13849 GCA_001974825.2 Corchorus olitorius | reverse complement strand
CTAGTTGTTGAACGATCTAGGCTCATCAAGTAAAGATATAAATCCCCATTTAAGCACATATGGTTTCCTATACTTGACTTATGTTGACTTGGACTTGATATGATCGTTTGGGCAACCAAGTAAGATATGCTTAACCACATACTCTTGATTGGGTGGCTCTTGTCTTCATCTTTCTCAAGTTATCTTCTTAGATCTCCATTGATAATCATTCTGATTCCACTGATAACTTTCATGATCTTCATCAACACATGGTTTACCACATCCAATGGACTATGGTCGAAACCACCATCTTGAGGTCCTCTTTTGGGCTTCAATCCTAATGTGCTCCAAATAGCTCCATTTAATTAGCTTCATTTTAGACCATATTGCATCTTTCTTTCTAAATAGGCCTACAAGTGCAAAACGTCATATTAGAGTGTAAAATAGCATATAAAACATATCAAATACATGAATAATAGACATGAAATACATGTAACATCTTGGTCTCATCAGTTAGTTACTAGGTCTAGCGGGTTATGGTATGTGGTATGGTAGGTTGTTCCTTCACACACCTCACATAGTCTGCATTATTGCATTTACATTTGGTTACCTATTCTAGTTTTTGGAGGTATAATAGCCGGCCTACGTGGGAGTGCAAATGACTTGGAAGTCCTGGAGTATGGCCGGCCTTGTTGAGCAAGTAGTAAGATGTGTGTCCTCATGTAGTCAGATAACAACCCACATGTAGTTGTTGAACGATCTAGGCTCATCAAGTAAAGATATAAATCCTTAAGCACATATGGTTTCCTATACTTGACTTATGTTGACTTGGACTTGATATTATCGTTTGGGCAACAAGTAAGATATGCTTAAACACATACTCTTGATTGGGTGGCTCTTGTCTTCATCTTCTCAAGTTATCTACTTAGATCTCCATTGATAATCATTCTGATTCCACTGATAACTTTCATGATCTTCATCAACACATGGTTTACCACATCCAATGGACTATGGTCGAAATCACCATCTTGAGGTCCTCTTTTGGGCTTCAATCCTAATGTGCTCTAAATAGCTCCATTTAATTAGCTTCATTTTAGACCATATTGCAACTTTCTCTCTAAATAGGCCTACAAGTGCAAAACGTCATATTAGAGGGTAAAATAGCATATAAAACATATCAAATACATGAATAATAGACACGAAATACATGTAACATCTTGGTCTCTTCAGTTAGTTACTAGGTCTAACAGGTTATAGTATGTGGTATGGTAGGTTGTTCCTTCACACACCTCACATAGTCTGCATTATTGCATTTACATTTGGTTACCTATTCTAGTTTTGGGAGGTATAATAGCCGGCCTACGTGGGACAAATTCTCATCCTCGTTAAGGTTTGGTGAACAACCTCCACCCATGAAAGACTTTGCCGGGTCTGATTGGGAATCTCCTAGGTGTGTGTATTCAGCCTAGCTTATAGGTTGGTACACATAAGGAACACCTCTTACCCTTACTCCCTGTTTTGAAAAACAAGGACTGTAAAGAGAGTAATCTCCTTTTACTCTCGGGTAAACAAGACCAACCCGCCCCAAGGCAATATCCTTGCCGGATTTTTCATGGAAAATGTATTCTAAAGAGGAAAAAGGGGCATTTTTCCGAAACTTTACTATTTTGTATCGTTATTTACTTATACCTTCCTATTAACTTACAAACCCCTGCTTTTCTTCGTTTGTTTCTGCATTTTTGTTCTTGCTATGCATTCATGCATAATGTGGTCGCTTAATGTCAAGGACCGAGGAAACAATTGTGTTGAGTGAGGTTGGACCCACTCAGGCTGTGGCAGAAAGAGGGATGAGTTCAGTAGCAGAGGTTGGTAGAGAGGGTCAGAGTAGTAAGATAGTAACTTCATTGGACTACACTATGGAGTTCCCACCAATGACAAACTTTGATACTAGGCAGAGCAGTTTAGATGAGCTAAAGGGACTATGGGCACGGTTTCCCCATGAAGATTAGTTTAGGCAGAAGTATGGGCTTATTGCTTCTCTAATAGATACAGAGGTAGATCACTCCTTATTGAGAGCCATGATCCACTTTCGGGATCCCGCTCATTGGTGCTTCGTGTTCAACGAAGTCGATCCCACTGTTGAAGAGTACCTTTTGATGCTGTTTCCCTTCGATGAGTTCTCTTGTAGGAAAGCAGATGATAAGATTTATTGGAGACGGTCACGTCCTCAGATAAGTAAACACATTGGAGATATGAGTGGATATAGCACAGAGAGGTGGATAAAGGAATAAGTGCCACCAAAGGGGGAAAGGAGAGCCTTCAGGGCTGGGTACCTTTGTATAAAATATGAGGAGCACATAGAGGATGAGGATAAAGGATCCCAATCGATTGGCCTTCTAATCTACGGCTTGATTGTTTTCCCAAGGGTAGTGTCGCATGTCGATGAGATTTTGGTTGATGTTCAGGATCTAGTTCGGCGTGAGTATGACATCTCCTCGGCCATTAATTGAGCTAAAATTAACCCTATTTTTATGATCATTTTCCTATGCTTTTTGGTATTTTTATTTGTGATTTTAACCATATTTTACAAGTATTTGTGGTTTTAGGTCTTGAAGAGAAGAAAATGGAAACTTGTTGTTTTTCACTATTTTTGGAGCTAATTTGATCACTTTTTGCACAAATATGGACTTCGCAATTTTGAGTGAAGATTTGGAGATTCGAAGTTCGTGATTCAAGATTTATTGAAGATAATTTCAAGAATTGAAGATCATTGAAGAAATATTTCAAGGAGCAAGAATTGAAGATCGAGTTTAAATCGCGAAGGAATGAAAACATGCTTTGGAGAAGCCTTGAAGACATGGACTTTTGAATATTTTATATGGGATAATAATCAGCCCATATGAGCCCACAATTGGAGTCAAAAACACAATTTGTGCCGCACAAGCCCAGGAAATATTCAATTCTCGCAACTCTTTCCTATTTGGATTAGGATTCTGCGCAGTCTCAGTAAAAAGGACATAACTTTCTACTCAAACCTCCAAATAATGGGTGTGAGTAGGCATTGGAAAGAGGACTCCGATATCTACAATTTTGCTTTGAAGCCCAAAGTCCAGTTTTACCATCTTCAAGCCCGAAATTGTTGTCAAAGTTGCTGCACGATTCCAGAATTTTCCTGAAGACCAAATTTTACTCTAGGAAGACTTTTAATCCAACTTGGAGACCAAGTTAAGGGTTAAAACCTACCTAGCGGCTGTTAGGGTTGATTCCTAAGTCTACTATGAGTCTAATTAGTCCCCTATAAATACCCACCTTATGTAGAACCCTGGATACAATTCTAGATATCTTTTTTTCTTCATCTATTTTTTTTCTCTAGTTCTAGTTTTTAGTTTTCTTTAGTTTTAGAAGAGGGTTTCGGCCCCGCTATATCCCTACTTGCCGCCAGGGGAGATTTTGCCTTTTTGTTTTGTAAGTTATTCTTTTCTTATGCCTCTAATGGATTTTTCCCAATCCATGAGTAGCTAAATTCTTAATACTTCTTATCCTTTGGTGATTTCAATCAAATAATTATGGTGAGATTTGTGTGCTTATAATTTGATATTTGTTCTTGGTTTCACATGTTTATAATCTCTGTTTTATTCCATGATTTTGGTAGTTATTGATTTAGGAGGCCTACTAATGATTTAACTATTGAATCTATTGTTAAATCAAGCTTTGTGGTAATAACTGGTTTGATTGTTTGGTAACAAATTGGATGGCTGGTAATAAGTGTCCAATGGGATTTATAAACCTTATTTGTTCTTGATGGTAATAATCTTGAATTGAATAAGTTTGGTTATACTTGTTATGCATGTGTGAATAATTAATCTTAATGCTTTGTTCTTGACATACTAATAGACTAGTAATATAGTGATTAGTTGTTTTGAATAAAAGGGGTAATGCAAGACGTAATAGCAGTTTTACCGAATAAGCATGTTAGGGTTTCCCTAAACCAATTACCTAATTGAGAATAAAATATTAAATTCATCTTTAAATCAAGGATCCATAGTTAATTTGATTGATTTCTACCATTGGAGAAGAAGTATGCTTTTTTGATTACTGTTTTCTTTAAATAATTGCTATAGTTTAGATTTAATTTACTTTGCTTTATTTTTAGTTTAATTGCTTTTCTTTTTAATTGTTCTAATTAATCCCATGTTTTTGAATGATTCTTAGAGAGGATTTATCTTTGGATAAGTCTATTCCCCTTCTCTGTGGGATTCGACGCCTACTTGCCCTATCTACTTAGTTAGGAAATTGTGAGGATTGTTTTGTGATTTGCTAACGACCGATCACAATTTTGGCGTCGTTGCCAGGGAAGGAAGGAAAAGATTGAAGACAATTCATCTCTAAGAATTTTCTCAATTTTTATTTTCTGTTATTATTTTTAATTTTTCATTTAAGAACTTTAACTACTAATTTCTCTTTTAAGTTTTTGTTTTTCTAAAAAAAAATCCAATGGAGCAATCACGTTCCCTAGGTGAATTGAATTTCACACGTGAGATGAAGACCCTTTGCATTTATTATCCTGACATGGATATGTCCTACGACTTGAAGCCTGGAGTGATCCGTTTACTACCTGTTTTCCATGGAGAAGAGCATGAAAATCCACATGTGCATCTGCGAATTTTCTACAACAATTGTGCTTTGATCACTGCAATGACTGAAGAACAAGTGAAGCTGCAAACTTTTCCATCCACCTTGGAAGGTAGAGCAAGAGAATGGTTATGGAGTTTACCACCAAAGTCCATCACCTCATGGAGCGGATTACAAGAAGCATTTTAAACTCAAGAATTTTCGAAATTAGGAAGAAAATCACTGCTAGTTGCCAGCTACAAAAAGAAACATGGTATCAGTATTGGGAAAGGTGCAATAAACTATGTGAGAGTTTCCCATATCATGCATTAAGTGAAGGATTTCTAATCCAAAACTTCTATGATGGGTTATCTCAATTGGACAAAACCAATATTGATGCTACCAGTGGAGACAGTTTGAGATTTCTAACTCCTGAAGAGGCAAGGAAACTATTGAACAAGATGGCAGAAAATATCTATCAATTCAGCACAATAAGGAGGGATTCATCAACAAGTGTAAGCGAACCAAAATTTCTTCAAGGGATCAATGATCATTTTGACCAAGTTAATTCGACCATTGCTTCTTTGGTAAATCAACAAGAGACTATCACTAAGATGCTCACACAGTTTCTAAATATGCAAAAAGAGCCTCAGTACCCACCTCAGTTTCTCCAATCACCATCAAATATGGCTGAAGGAGATAGAGTCAATTCGATTAGAGAACATCGACAGTGGTGTGCAAAGAGATGGAGTCACCAATTGCTCTGTTTCCTCGTTCAATATCACCACCATCTGCACCTGTTTTCCCTATGAAGCCACCACCAATTGCTCTACCTCATATGCAAGTGCCAAGTAGCGAGGAAAACTCAGTCAAGATCAAGGAGGATCAATCATTTTCATCACCAAAAGCCTCTCAACATCATATAAGGAGAGAAGGGAGATTTAAGGGGATGAGAATAATGGAGACCATTCAACGTCCACCACCATTTCCTCAAAGATTTGCGCCGCTGATCGAGCTAAAATTAACCCTATTTTTAAGATCATTTTCAATACTTTTTGGTATTTATATGTGTATTTTAACCCTATTTTATAAGTATTTGTGTTTTTAGGTCTTGAAGACAAGAAAAGTGGAAACTTGTTGTTTTTCACACTTTTTGGAGCTATTTTGATGACTTTTTACTCAAATATGGACTTAGCAATTTTGAGTACGGATTTGGAGATTCAAAGTTCGTGTTGGAAGACTTATTGAAGATAATTTGAAGAATTGAAGATCATTGAAGAATTATATCAAGAGGCAAGAATTGAAGATTGGAGTAAATTGCGAAGGATTGAAGACAAGCCATGAATAAGCCCTAAAAGCTAAGGAATTTTGGCTATTTTATATGGGATAATACTCAGCCCATATAAGCCCACAATTGGAATTAAAAACCCAATTTGTGCCGCATATATCCAAGGAAATATCCAATTCCCGCTTATTCCCGCTTTTAGTCCAAACAGGATTAGGATTCAGCGCAGTCTCGGTAGAAAAATCATAACTTTCTGCTCAGATGTCCGTTTTAGGCCCGTGAGTAAGCGTTGGAAAGGTAACTCCGAGGTCTACAACTTTCCTTTGAAGTCCAAGACCCAGTTCTGCCATCTTCAAGCCCAAAAAAAATTGATTTCATAAAAAGAAGGGTTTTCATGCAAGAGGAGAACAGGTATTTCTTGATGCTTAAAAAAATCAATCCAGTGTTGTCACTCTTTTCTTAAACAAAAGGAGTTAGTAACCCTTGGAAAGAGGATAAGAGGCATGGAATTGCGGAAATATTGTCCCTCTGAAAAATAAAAAGAAGGAGTCATTCTAGAGTGCTAGTAGCCTCAAAAATGGGAGTTAGTAACCCCAAATCATGAACACTTCGAGGTTAGTAACCTCAATTTTCTAAAAAATAATTACCCTTTGAAAATCTATTATATTCCACGAAAACCCTTGATTTGTATCCATGACATGCATTCCTTTGAGTAATGGTGATAAAGATGACTACATAAACTTATGGAAAGAAGTAGTTATAGGATGTGATGAATGGTAAGTGATTAGAACTACTTTAATTATGGTTACTTAAGAATAAAGATGCTTGCTATATTTTGATCTTTTAAATTAAGTGCTCTTATTATTCTTTGTTATTTTGATTTCATTATTGCATTAATCCTTGATATATGTATGCATTAAAATTGATTTTTCGAAAAGAATGGTTTTTAAAGATCAAACATAGATATGTACAAAATTTTTTCTGTTTTTCATACTTACCCATGAGTCTATCGAGTCAGTTTAAACATGTTTGTGGGTGTCGTCCTTGTTAAGTAAACCCTCAAAAGACTATAACTACTCCAGTGTAGACATACATTGGTTTAAAAACCCAATTTGTGCCGCCTATATCCAAGGAAATATTCAATTCCTTCTTATTCCCGCTTCTAGACCTAACATGATTAGGATTCAGCGCAGTCTCGGTAGAAAAATCATAACTTTCTGCTCAGATGTCTGTTTTAGGCCCGTGAGTAGGCATTAGAAATCTAGCTCCAAGATCTACAACTTTTCTTTGTAGTCCAAGACCCAGTTATGCTCTTCAAGCCCAAAAATGACGTCGAAGTCCCTGCACGATTCCAGAATTTTTCAGGATCCTATTTTGACTAGGATTTTGGTTCTAGGAAGACTTTTAAGCTAACGCGGAGACCAAGTCAGCTCCAAAACCGACTTAGACTCCTATCCTACTTAGAATTGGAATTTCTAGGGTTATTTCCACTATAAATAGCCACCCTATGTAACACAAATCACATACCAACATACACATAATTTTCTCTTCTTCTTTTTCTCTTCTAGTTTTAGTTTTTCTTCTAGTTTTAGGGCTAGGGTGCCGCACCCTCTCTTTGCATAGAGAGGGGCGGCAACCCTAGGTTATTCAAGAGGAGGATTTCCCCTTCAAGTCCTGTAAGCTTTCTTCTTATTCTTTGGATGTTCACTCAATTCATGAGTGAGTAATCCTTTTCTTTTCTCCAATGTAGAATTTAATTGATCTCTTGACTTATATCATGGTGAGATTTTGTGCTTTTATATGAAAATTATTAGGGTATTTCTTAATATCTCTGCATGAATTCTATGTTGCTTGTTTTGATAGATTGAAGCATGCACTTTCTTGATAAATTAAGTAGCATTAGCTAAATTAAAATCTTGAAGGATCTTCGGATTTAATTGTTTGGTAGCAATTGGAAGCGAAGGATCTTCCTTCCAAGGGATTTAAGAATATTTGACCAATTTTTAATTGCCCATTGTGCTTGTAAATTACAAGATCTTAATGCTTTATTTTTGAGTAATTATCACACTGGATCAAGAGGTAATTGTTTAAAGAATAAAAGGGATAATTCACACTGGATCAAGAGCTTTATCTAATTAAGGTAATTTAGGATTAAATTTCAAGCAAGCTATCCATTGTTTTCATAATTTTTAGATATCAATGATCCATGTTATTATTGTCAAAAGGGATATTAATTCTATGTTGGAGGGTTCTCTTAATTATTTTCTCAATTTATTTTCTATTTCTTAATTAATTGTTATCTTTAATATTGTTGATTGCTTTCTTAGATAGTTTTAATTATTAGTTTGATTTGATTTAAATCAACTTTTAAAATCTTCTTTATTTTATTTATTTATTTTAAGAAAAAGAACAATAACCTATCTCTCTATGGGATCGACCCCTACTTGCCCTAGCTATCTTTAGTTAGTAATTGTTGGGATTTTTATTTTTATGATTTGCTAACGACCGATCTTAAATTTTGGCATCGTTGCTGGGGAGATTGTGTATTATTTCCTTTTTCTTTTTCTTTGCTATATTCGATTTGCACTTGAACTCTGTTTTATAGGAAAAATCCAATGGAGCAACAACGTTCGTTAAGAGAGCTGAATTTCAACTGTGAATTGCCATCACTCTGCATTGACTATCCAGCCATGGATCTGTCGTACAAGCTGAATCCTGGAGTGATCCGCATGCTGCCAATTTTTCAAGGAGAGTCTCATGAAAATCCTCATGAGCACTTACAAAATTTCTTTATAAGGTGTGCTGCAATCACTGGGATGCTTGAAGAGCAAGCGAAACTTTGAACTTTTCCTTTAACATTGGAAGGAAAAGCAAGAAGTTGGTTCTTGACTCTGCCATCAAAATCCATAACTTCTTGGAAGGAGATGGAGACAATGTTTCTGAACAAATACTTTCCAGAGGCCAAGCGAGCTGATGTACGAAAGAGAATCTCATCCTGTCAACAACTACCTGAAGAGAAGTGGCACCAATACTAGGAGAGATACAACAAAATTTGCGCAAGTTGCCCTTACCACAACCTAAATGAAGCAATGCTGATTCAGAACTTTTATGATGGACTTCTCTATGAAGATCGAACCTATGTTGATGCTGCTAGTGGAGGAAGCCTAACACTCAAAACCCCTGAAGAAGCAAGGAAACTACTCAACACTATTTCAAAAAACATCCACCAATTCAACATGACAGATGAACACTCAACAACTAGATCATCAGAGAAGGAATCTCTTGTCAAGATAGAAGAAAGAGTGAAACATTTGGATACTGTGGTTTCATCTTTGGCGAATCAACAAGAAACCATCACCAAAATGCTTGCACAACTCCTGAAGATGCAAGTAATGCATCAGCATTCACCTCAATTCATTCAAGCACCTTCCAAACTCGCACAAGGGTACGAAGTTAATTCAATTGAAAGAGCTCAACAGTGGAATGCGCGAAAGATAAAATCACCTGATGTTCCACTTCCCCCTCCGATATCACCACCTCCAGCACCTGTTTTCTCTGATGCACAACCACCAGATGCCGTGCCCAACATTCAGTTGCCAAGTGAAGAGGAGATTTCAACCAAAAGCAAGAAGGATCAGCTTACTTCATCAGCAAACGCTTCTCAAACTCAATCAGAAGAAGAATGGATGGAAGAGATGTGAGACAAGTATGATCCACCACCATTCCCTCAAAGGTTTGCAATTCAACTCAATTCACTACGGAATATAGAGGTAAATATTCCATTGCTTGATAAAGTTGTCTGAAAACCCAGGTACGCTAATTTTCTCAAAGAGTTATGCATGACTAAGAGTAAGTTTTCTGAAAAATATGCTTGCATGAATGAGAATGTATCTGCTACATATCAGAGAAAATTGCATCATAAATGCCATGATATAGGATCTTTTTCTATTCCTTGTAAAATATGAAAGAATAAGATAGAAAATGCCATGTGTGAATTTGGATCTCCAATTAACATTATGCCTTATTCTGTTTATTCACAATTGAAAATTGAACCTGTGACTAAAACTGATCTGACTATACAATTTGCTGATAGAACTAACATTAAACCTGAGGGTTTAGTCGAGGATGTTTTAGTGCAAATTGGAGATTTTGTCTTTCCTGTAGATTTCTATGTCTTAAAGATGGGTGAAGATGACCATCATCTACCTCATTTGCCGTTGCTGCTAGGAAGACCTTTTCTTGCCACAGCCGGAACAAAATATGAAGTCAACGATGGAAAGCTCATCATGGAATTTGATGGGAAACTCATTGAATTCAATATTTATGAAGCCATGAAATCTCCTGTTGAGATTCATTCTATATGCGCCATTGATGCCATTATAGTTTGTTCTGAACAAGTTCAATCACTTCACCATGGAGATGAACTTGAATTGGTACTTATAAGGAGCCTAGATGAAGAAGAAATCGAGGAAGCAGAAGTCCTGACGCCTGAAGAGGTAGTAGAAAGGAAGACATGCAGTGAAGAAAATCAGCTCGATCCACTTCGAAAGATGGAGGTAAACATTCCTTTAGAAGAATCAATGACATCGAAAGAAGATATCAAGATGGACATCCCTCCACCTTCTCCTCCAAGACTTGTCAAGCCCAAAGAAGAGCCACCAGATAATGAGCAACTCGGACATCTCGAGCCAAAAGACACAATCGTGCTGAATTCTGTTGATAACCAGCTTTTGGAACATGAAGATCAAGATTTCTTGGGAATCAACAAACTTTTTGAGTCTGAATACTTTGAAGATATCAAACACGCGGAATGGATATCTATGGATCAATTCTTTCTGGAGGACAAGATAATTTGCCAAGTCGAGGACACTTTCCAAAGGCACGAAGGGAGTAATGCCGATCAAGAATGCTGGAAGCACCCATTGCATCAACCAATCACGACAACAAAAATGGCATTGTCATTCATAGCCATTCATGGAGTCGCCCTCAATCAAATTGGTGATTTCTTTCCTTATCTCTTCTTTTATCTTTCATATTTTTGTGCTCATATTCTTCCAATCTCATCATATTTGCTTTATGCTTTGAAGTGGTATGATCCACCCTAACAAAGGGAGAGGAAGGACAGTTTAGCCAAAGACATTAAAGAAAGGTACTGCTTGGGAGGCAACCCAAGAATTTACTAACATGTTAATTTTCTTTTTAGTTTTGTTTTTCTTTTTTCTTTTTAGGATTCCAAATTAAGGAAACAAGTCGAACAATTGGAGCTTATATTTTGAACATTTGCAAAGGAAACCAAATGATAGCCCTAAAAAGAGGAGCAAAGGATGGAATTATGATCGAGCCTACCATCGGCCATCCACACCATGCCACCTCTAGCCCGTGCCACATAAATAGAGAAGCTTTCTTAAACTCATCTCCATTTACTTTTTCTTTGCATTGTTTTGTTTTGAATGATTATTGCTTTGATTGATTGCCTATTCCTTGATTTGAATTAGTTGTTTGTATTTCTTTTCTATGTTTTCTATGCTTTGATTTAGATCTTTATAATGACTTATATGCGATAATTGCTATGATTGATGCTTTGAATTGCTTGAATTGCTTGATTGGGTCGACAGTTTCTTTCTGAGTCAAGTATTTCATTAGCACATCTACTTAGTCATCACACTTATGAGGGACAAAACACACACATGTGCATTCACATTAGGACAATGTGTCTTTTAAGTGTGGGGGAGAGATCAGTCTAATAGAGAATATAATGCATTCATTGATCATAATCTTACTTAATGCCATAATTTTCCCGAAAATTTTGAAATTTTTGCATAAATTGAGTGATTGATTTGATTATGAATGATAATGCTTAGAATTTTTAAGAATGCTTTATGCATTGATTGATTTTTAGCATGTTGTCTTATTTCTTAGAATTAGGTATAATTAGAGTTTGTGATAAAAGCTTATTATTTATTGCTTCTATAATCATCTATTTCTAGAACTTGTGTTTAATCTTGATTGAAATTACAATTATGAAAGTATGTTATGGATATGTCAAGAACAAGTGTGGGGGACTACTTATATAAAAGGGTAGTTTTTAAAAAAAAATTGTTTTCATAAAAAGAAGTGTTTTCATGCAAGAGGAGAAGAGGTATTTCTGCATGCTTAAAAAAAATCAATACATTGTTTTCACTCTTTTCTTAAACAAAGGGAGTTAGTAACCCTTGGAAAGAGGATAAGAGGCATGGAATTGCGGAAATATTGTCCCTCTGAAAAATAAAAAGAAGGAGTCGTTCTAGAGTGCTAGTAGTCTCAAAAATGGGAGTTAGTAAACCCAAATCATGAACACTTCGAGGTTAGTAACCTCAATTTTCTAAAAAATAATTACCCTTTGAAAATCTATTATAACCCACGAAAACCCTTGATTTGTATCCATGACATGCATTCCTTTGAGTAATGGAAATAAAGATGAATACATAAGCTTATGGAAAGAAGTAGTTATAGGATGTGATGAATGGTAAGTGATTAGAACTACTTTAATTATTGTTACTTAAGAATAAAGATGTTTGCTATATTTTGATCTTTTGAATTAAGTGCTTTTATTATTCTTTGTTATTTTGATTTAATGATTGCATTAATCCTTCATATATGTATGCATTAAAATTGATTTTTCGAAAAGAATGGTTTTTAAAGATCAAACATAGATTTGTACAAAATTTTTTCTGTTTTTCATACTTACCCATAAGTCTATCGAGTCAGTTTAAACATGTTTGTGGGTGTCGTCCTTGTTAAGTAAACCCTCAAAAGACTATAACTACTCCAGTGTAGACATACATTGGTTTAAAGGCTTGCGTCATGTGCTAAGTGCCGTCGTACACCTACGAAAGTGGAATCTTTATTTGCATTAGTTTTTGTTTTTGTTTTCATAGTTTTTCTACACTAGTTTGCTAGGGACTAGCAAAGATATAGTGTGGGGGAAATTATGATCGAGATAAAATTAACCCTATTTTTATGATCATTTTCCTATACTTTTTGGAATTTATATGTGTATTTTAACCCTATTTTATAAGTACTTGTGTTTTTAGGTCTTGAAGACAAGAAAAGTGGAAACTTGTTGTTTTTCACACTTTTTGGAGCTATTTTGATGACTTTTTACTCAAATATGGACTTAGCAATTTTGACTACGGATTTGGAGATTCGAAGTTCGTGTTGGAAGACTTATTGAAGATAATTTGAAGAATTGAAGATCATTGAAGAATTATCTCAAGAGGCAAGAATTGAAGATTGGTGTAAATTGCGAAGGATTGAAGACAAGCCATGAATAAGCCCTAAAAGATAAGGAAGTTTGGATATTTTATATGGGATAATACTGAGCCCATATAAGCCCACAATTGGAATTAAAAACTCAATTTGTGCTGCCTATATCCAAGGAAATATTCAATTCCTGCTTATTCCCGCTTCTAGACCTAACAGGATTAGGATTCAGCGCAGTCTCGGTAGAAAAATCATAACTTTCTGCTCAGATGTCCGTTTTAGGCCCGTGAGTAGGCGTTAGAAATCTAGCTTCGAGATCTACAACTTTTCTTTGAAGTCCAAGACCAAGTTATGCCATCTTCAAGCCCAAAAACGACGTCGAAGTCCCTGCACGATTCCAGAATTTTTCAGGATCCTATTTTGACTAGGATTTTGGTTCTAGGAAGACTTTTAAGCTAACGCGGAGACCAAGTTAGCTCCAAAACCGACTTAGACTCCTATCCTACTTAGAATTGGAATTTCTAGGGTTATTTCCACTATAAATAGGCACCCTATGTAACACAAATCACATACCAACATACACATAATTTTCTCTTCTTCTTTTTTTCTTCTAGTTCTAGTTTTTCTTCTAGTTTTAAGGCTAGGGTGCCGCACCCTCTTTTTGCATAGAGAGGGGCGGCAACCCTAGGTTATTCAAGAGGAGGATTTCCCCTTCAAGTCCTGTAAGCTTTC
>AWUE01020472.1:0-30893 GCA_001974825.2 Corchorus olitorius | reverse complement strand
ATTAGGGTATTTCTTAATATCTCTGCATTGAATTCTATGTTGCTTGTTTTGATAGATTGAAGCATGCACTTTCTTGATAAATTAAGTAGCATTAGCTAAATTAAAATCTTGAAGGATCTTCGGATTTAATTGTTTGGTTGCAATTGGAAGCGAAGGATCTTCCTTCCAAGGGATTTAAGAATGTTTGACCAATTTTTAATTGTCCATTGTGCTTGTAAATTACAAGATCTTAATGTTTTATTTTTGAGTAATTATCACACTGGATCAAGAGGTAATTGTTTAAAGAATAAAAGGGATAATTCACACTGGATCAAGAGCTTTATCTAATTAAGGTAATGTAGGATTAAATTCCAAGCACGCTATCCATTGTTTTCATAATTTTTAGATATCAATGATCCATGTTATTATTGTCAAGAGGGATATTAATTCTATGTTGGAGGGTTCTCTTAATTATTTTCTCAATTTATTTTCTACTTCTTAATTAATTGTTATCTTTAATATTCTTGATTGCTTTCTTAGATAGTTTTAATTATTAGTTTGATTTGATTTAATTCTACTTTTAAAATCTTCTTTATTTTATTTATTTGTTTTAAGAAAAAGAACAATAACCTATCTCTCTGTGGGATCAACCCCTACTTGCCCTAGCTATCTTTAGTTAGTAATTGTTGGGATTTTTATTTTTATGATTTGCTGACAACCAATCAGCCGCAAAGAAAGACATGCAGTGAAGAAAATCAGCTCAATCCACTTTGAAAGATGGAGGTAAACATTCCCTTAATTGCTGCAATTAAAGATGTCCCCAAAGAACAATGGAAGCAAGTTGACTTGGTAGAGACTACGCAGAGACATCAAGAGCCAAAGATTGAAGCCACACTGTCATGAGAAAAACATATCCATTCTGAAACAAGTAAGATTGGAGGTAGATTTAATGATGTTGCTGACATCCCAATTGGGAAGGAAGTTAAAGGAGTGTCAAGCGAAACAATTAATGATTTGGAACCATATGAACGTTATTTGTAAGATTCCTTTCAATTTTTCTTCAACGATGACGACCATGAGCCATGCAAAGTCTGCGTCTCTACTCTACCAAAGGAGGTTTCCAAGATTGAGCAAGAAGAACCAGAAACACCAAAAGAAGATATCAAGATGGACATCCTTCCACCTTCTCCTCCAAGACTTGTCAAGCCCAAAGACGAGCCACCAAACGGTGAGCAACATGGACATCCTGAGTTGAAAGGCACAACTGCGCTCAATTTTCTTGACAACAAACTTTTGGAACATGAAGATCAAGATTTCTTGGGAATCAACAAGTTTCTTGAACATGGATACTTTGGAGAAATCAAACAAGAGGATTGGAAATCAATGGATCAATTCTTTCTAGAGGATAAGACGATTTGCCAAGATGAGGACACTTTCCAAAGGCAAGAAGGGAGCATTGCCAATCAAGACTGTCGAAAGCACGCATTGCATCAACCACTCATGAAAACAAAGATGACATTGTCATTCCTAGCCATTCATGGAGTTGCTCTCGACCAAATTGGTGACTTCTTTCCTTATCTCTTCTTTTCACTTTCATATTTTTGTGCTCATATTTTTCCAATCTCACCATATTTGCTTTTTGCTTTGAAGTGGTATGATCCACCCTAACAAAGGTAGATGAAGGAAAGCCTAGCTAATGACTTTAAACAAGCTATTGGGAGGCAACCTAAGAATTTACTAACATTTTAATCTTCTTTTTACTTTTATTTTTCTTTTTCTTTTTCGGATTTCTTATTAAGGAACAAGGAGAGCAAATGGAGCTTACGTTTTTGGACAATTGCTAAAGGAATTCGAAAGGAGTTGAGTTTAAGAAGCAAGGATTTGCAAATGGTGCTTATGCTTGGAAAATAGAGAAGGTTTCTTTAACTCTATCTTTTTCTTTTCTTTGCATTGTTGCTTTGATTGCCTATTCCTTAATTTGAATTAGTTGTATGCATTACTATCTTTTTGTTATTTTCTATGTTTTCTATGCCTTGATTTGGATCTTTATGATGACTCATATGCTATGATTGTTATAATTGATGCTTTGAATTGCTTGATTGGGTCGACACTTTCTTTGTAAGTCAAGTATTTCATTAGCACTTCTATTTAGTTATCACACTTATAAGGGACACAATACACATGTGCATTCACAAGATTTTTCCAAAAGTTTCAAAAACTCAAATTTTTGACTTTTTGTTAAAATTCATACATTGAGGACAATGTGTCTTTTATGTGTGGGGTAGAGAGTCTACATGCATAGATCCATACCATGAAATTTTGAAAAATTTTGAATTTTTTTATGCATATATTGAGTGATTAAATTGATTATGATTGATGAATGCTTAGAATTTTTAAGAATGCTTTATTCATTGATTGATTTTTAGCATGTTATCTTATTTCTTAGAATTAGGTATAATTTGAGTTTGTGATATGATCTTATTCATTTATTGCTTCTATAATTATCTATTTCTAGAACTTGTGTTTAATCTTGTTGAAATTACAATTATGAAAGTATGTTATGGATATGTCAAGAACAAGTGTGGGGGACTACTTATATAAAATGGTAGTTAAAAGAATCTTTTGATAAAAGAAGTGTTTTCATGAAAGAGGAGAAGAGGTATTTCTGATCTTTCCTTAGTTGTCACTTTAAAAAAAAAAAAAAGAAAATGGTTAGTAACCTTAAAGAGGATAAGAGGCATGGAATTGGAAGTATTGTCCCTCTGAAGAAAAAAAAAGGGAGTTAGTAACCCCAAATCATGAACACTTCAAGGTTAGTAACCTTATTTTCTTAAAAATAAATTACCCTTCAAAATCGTTATAACCCACGAAAACCCTTGATTTGTATCCATAATATTACTTTCTTTTGAGTAATGAAGATAAAGATGAATACACAAGCTTATGCTAAGAAGTAGTTATAGAATGTAAAGAATGATAAGTGATTAGAACTACTTTAATTATGGTTACTTAACAATATAGATGCTTGCTAATTCTTGATCTTTTGAATTGAGTACTCTTATTATTCTTTGTTATTCTGATTTCATGATTGCATTGATCCTTGATATGTGTATTGTCACGCCCTGACCCGGAGGCGACCACATGACAGTCGTCGCAAATCCTTAAATAACGTGCCACCATCCTAGATGCACCAAAAGGTCTCGCGAAGCGAACCAAAGAACAAATAAATTCAACTATTACTTAGAGAATGACACATCAAGCTTTTATACAAAACTATCAGATACAGCGGAAGACTTAAAACGACACAAGTGGATCCAGTAGGACAACATCATCATGGAGACAAGACGTCTACCATGAAGATTGTAGAAATGTCGAGTCCAACGCGAACAGAAGTCCCTGAGAACACAAGAATTTAAACGGGTGAGTATTCCAAGGAATACTCAGTGTGTGCAGCGAGCTAACTAACATCGCATTAAGAGTGAAGTGCATGGCCAACTTAAAGCACACAATTTATAAATCAGATGCACAATTATATTGGGCCTCTCTAGTAATAAATCAAATCTAAGGTTATCACCTTTATTAATTCAATTCATATAAACAGATCTCAATACTAAAGCATTTCAAAATATAGCCATATACATTCAAAAAGCATACTTTGTACGTTAATATATATATCAAAGCAACAATAAAACATCCATTAAAAATCATAGCCCCAATTTATATAAAACCAACAATCATAAGATAAACACGAATTCATACGTAAAATAAACAATTATTTATATCAAATCAATTATGGCCTGTCGATTTAGAAATCCGCAGTAAAATCATAGATTCCTTTACCGTATGAAAATATATGTATATACAAAACTATGCTGAGCCTCATTTTTAATCAAAACAGTAAATATTGGACCATTGGCAAAAACATCTCTAGTATCGCCTTGCGCCAGGGCCGATCACCAGAACCGTCAAGGACTCATTTTTAATAGTAAGTAATGTTTCCGAAATCAATTATTTAAACTCATAGTTTGCAGTCATAAAAATCACATAAATGTCCGTTGGACTCATTCAGGTCCAGTCCTTGACGTTGGCGTGGGTTTTGCTACTTGGCACTCTATAGCTACACGCACCAATTTCCTTAGTGGCCTACTCTGCGCTTGCCACGTAAGGCCACACTCATCCACGCCCCTCGAAAGGCGGTCCGTCGACTACTTAACTAATCAAGAGATGTTGCAACACTCAGAGCCCTAGACTTGTACCAAAGAAAATCATCACAAACAATCATAGTTATCAAAGCAATCATATTTATTAAAGTAAGTCAATAGTCCATCACATCGTATATCAAAACACAATCATGTATCAAAAACATCGGCTCACATTTATCAGATCAAATCAATAACATTTAACGGTATCAAATAATGCAACATGCCATCATGAGATTTCGCCATGCACTTAAAAAATTTACGAAAAACCTTATAAAATCATGCTCTTAAAAACAATATTTATAAATCATGGGAGCATTTTTCAAAGCATTTTTCTTAATGAAATGAAGATGGCTACAAAGCACTCACAGTTCGGGAGGCTCGTATACTCCCTTTAACTTCCTTGCGGACGTGCTGACGTACTTATGTCCATTTCGATTCGAATCCTAATCATTTGGGAGTACGAGATAATTAGAACAAATATATCAACTAAAAGTTCTAGACAAACTCTATTTTAATGCATAAATTTACATGGGGGCACTTCACAAAAATAGTCACATCTTACTTGATCCTCTACCAAATATTATCAAACCACATCCATTTGAAAGATAGTTCATTAGACTAAAATTTACTCCAAAGAACCATCCTCAAATTTGGCACCTAACATATTCAAATTTTAGGGAAAAACCGCGCAACTATAGAAACAATCATTTTTCACTATTTTACACTTATAATCTTTACTCGGTTTCTTCTAGAAAGTTGTAGAGGACGCAAAACCCTATAATTTGGCCACAAGCATGACTTATTTTGGATTTATAAAGTCAAAGTTATGCCCCTCGAAATCTTCTGCCAAAATGAACTTGATACAATATTGTCCTGCCATTTATAAATTTGCGATCCTTGGGGAAAACGAGCATAACTTAATCAATATTCAACCAAATCAGATGATTCTAAAGCTAAAACAAAGCTAAATCCTTAAGCTAATAATGGTTCCAGGGAACCCCTATCAAATTCTCACCATAGCAATATCATATTCGACCTCAAATTCAGTTTTCTAGTTTTGAACTTTAATTCAGCGACATTAACTTCAAAATCCTATAACTTCAAATCCAAGGACAATTAGGAAAAATAGCATTTCATAAAGTTTGTTCCAAATTCAAATTTCTATAACACTGCCAAATTTCATAATTTTTCAATATTGTTTACTACCTCAAAAGTTCACAAAACAGAACCTGCAGAACCCAAAAACAAAACTTTTACAAATTCCTCACCATTAATCTACAAATCTCAACCATTTAAATATGTACCAATAGCCATATTGCAACTCTCCAAGTTGAAATTGCACTCATATATAAGAAATCCTTATTTCTAACACCAAAACTTATCAAACAAAAATTGAACCCAATCCCAATTTTAATATACAACCTCAAAAATTCAAGAACACATTATGAGGCCCGAAAACTTACCACAATGAGCTGCGCTCTCTCCAAAAGAATTCTTTTGTTGCTATCTCTTTCAACTAACAAGTTCAAGGCTTAGAGCTTCACCAACCCTTTAGAACCTCTGCTAATACATCAACAAATTCCTAGCTCATCTTCCAAAATTTTTTGAGGACTCCACATTCTTTGACTTTGGGCTCTTAAAATTTTCCATTACATGCAAGAATTAGCAACCAAAAAGATTGAATTAGGGAAAGAATTGGGTATGGCTATAAGGACACAAGAAAAGAAGGAAAGAACAAATGAAAAAAAAATGGAATAGAGGGAGGACGGTTCAAGTGGAAAAAAGATGAGCTAATTAGCTCTTCAAATGGGAGACAAGGTTGCCACATGGCAACCATGCACAAAAATCTTATCTTAAGCTTTTACTTAGTCATACAAGTCCAATTATTTGCTCTTTGTTCAATTTGGTCCTTATTGTATTTGGTAAATGTCTCTAGTGTTTTTTTTTTTTTAACTAAGGCTTAATACTCAATTTAGTCTAACAAGGTCCAAAAGTTAAATTTCATGTATGTACCCTATGTTACTTCCTTATTATGTCTCCATTGCTCCATCTGACATTCTATCCATGTCCCAAATTAATGCCATTTTCACATAATAAAACCTTGGAATTGAATTGTTTAATTTGGACGCTTTGTCACATTCTACCCTCCTTACAATAAGTTTTGTCCTCGAAACTTCGTATGTAAATTAATAACTTTACTTTAGTAACTATTATCATATTGCCTTAGCAATATCTTCCTTACAATTGATCATTACTGAACCTTTGTCCTTCATCACTTGTAGTTCCACTTAATTACCATGTCAACTGGTATTTTCTTAGACCATTTTGAAATCTTTAATTTCCCAAAGACAAGCTCCCAACAATTTCCATATCAATTAAATCATATAAATCTCAATCTCTAGTACTTAATTATTCTAATTTGAATAAACAAAACTTAGATATCAACTGAATTTTTGAATCGTTACTCTTAAATACCATCTTCTCAAAAATTAGTATGTAAAGCATCCTTATAAATCGACATTTGGTACTAACCAGTTCAATTCCTCAATAACTCTCTTGACTAAATCTCCAAACAACCTCAATATTGTTGCTCAATTTGATATATCCTTCAGCCACAATTTCTTCTCACTTCCAATTAAAAATCCTTCCTATTAAACTTATTTCCAACCCATAATTTAATTTAAATTAACCGGCTCCTCCAAAAATTAAATTGATTAGATTCATCGAAAATCACTTAGTAATTATGAAGTCCGCTAATGTCTCATTCGATCTACTAAGTCTATCAAGCTCCAATTTACAACATCTAACTAGATCATGTGGGTCCATCGTAGTCCAACCAAATTGAGTCCTCAAAAGATCTAATTTAAATCTATAAGGTTCTCTAATCATTCAATTTAAATCAATTAGGACCCCCAAGTTTCCTGTTTATCCAATTAAGTCAATCAAATTTTTCAACAGTTAAATTTTGATCCCTTAAGTCCACCAATATTTTCCAATTAACTTAGCAATCTTCCAAACCATTTCCAAATCTGAATAAGAATATAGTCTTCTATCTAAACATTCACATCCATATCAGATAATTGACATTATGTCCGAAATCCCTTAAATAATTATTTGCTTTAAACATCCTTTAAATCTTTTCCAATATTACTTATAATCATATGTAATCTAACTCTAAATGTGATCAACTAAATCCATTTACACAATATTCATTACTCAAGTAAACCCCAAAAATTTTAATTTAAATATCTAAATCCTCTCAAAATTAATCTAGATAAATTCTCCAAAACTAATGTCATAATCATTTCCTCAACGTTAGACTTACAATAATCAATTCATTATAAAATTTAGATGGATATACTTCGATATTAGAACTTATTCATGAACTCCACAATTAAATACTTCAAATTCTAAATTTAATCAAGTACTCAATCATATCATCAATATAGGTAATCTAGTTTTCAAACTACAACAACAAACAAAATACACATCCTTAATACAGTACTTCACATCTAATACAGGACTAAACATCAGTAATCATCTTGATCTTCATCCTCGTTTGAATGGCTCTCGACATATTGGTTTTCGCCGGGAGAATCTACATCATGTTGACTTTCGTCCGATTAAAAATTTTCAGGTGCAAGTTCTAGTTGTCTAGTTTGGGTCCTAGTCAAAGGTTGACGAGAACCTTTAGCAATGTTAATATCTCCTTCTGATCCCACTTGATTCCATATTGGGCAATAAATCTTAAAGTGACCTTGTTCACCACAATGATAACATCTTTTGGGTTCATGGCATTGTCCTCGATGATACTTACGACAATTACGACACCGTGACACCTCAGAGTTTTTAGCCTTAGATCTTGTACTTTTTCCAAAAACACCATAGTTAACAGATGACGTTTCCAAAGAAGAGGAAGAGGTACTCCTAATTTTCTTGGAAGATTGCCTTGATGAGGAATTAAATTTCTCCTTTTTCTTAGAAGACCCTACACCATTAGACATGAGTTTCTTTTTAATTTCCAACAAGTCTTCAATATTTTGAGCTGTATCAACACACTTCCTGAAATCATCTTCTAAGACAAGGATTGGTACCTGCTGTCTTATCTCCAAGTTCAAACCATCTTTTAGTTTTTGGTTCATTAACTCATCATTCCTTCGAATGCTTGTCTCATCCCTTGCCAATCTCTTTAAATTAGCTTCGTACTCTGTGACCGACATGTCGCCTTAAGTCAATTCTATAAATTCACGAACCTTTTTCTTTCAGTCATATCTATTATAATACTTATTATTAAATTCGTCAACGAAATCCTTCCATGTAAGTGTTTCAGTTGATTTGGCCTTGACGTCTTGTTAGGCACATATTTTATTGTATTTCACATGTTAATTCTATTTGATTATGTGCCTATTTTTATGTACTCGATGCTTAATTTATTCATATTTATGTTTTAGGTACATATTGGAGTGCTTCAAGGCAAAAGGAGCTAAATTGGAGTTATTTAGAACAAGCTGGAAAATTTCTGTTTCGACCATCTGGCGGGTCGAAATCAACCTCCGCAAATGGTCGAGATTCACCAAGATACAAGATGAAATTTTCCTGTTTCAACCTGGAGCGGGTCGAACTCGACCTTCTCAAGGTCGAAACAGGTTGCGGAAATCAAAGGGCTGCAAATTGGAGTTACGTTGGGCTCAATTTCTTTTGGGCTGAAATCTAATTCCATGTGGGCACATGATATGTTTGGGTTTTTGCCCCATGCTATTTATAATTTTTATTTTAATTGCAAAATCGTAAATTGCCAAAGACATAAAAATATTAGGTTTATATTTCAATGGAGCTGCATGCTTCAGGATTGTTAGCCATAAAAAGCATTTTGATTCCCAAGAAATCTTGATCTACATGTTCCAAAAATTGGTTATCAATAAGATTCAGCACACTTATGTCTTTCAACTTAGGATGTCCAAGTTGCTCATCGTCTAGTGGCTCATCTTTGGGCTTGGCAAGTCTTGGAGGAGAAGATAGAGGGATGTCCATCTTGATATCTTCTTTCGATGCCTCTGATTCTTCATGCACAATCTTGGAAACCTCCTTTGGTGGAGCTGGAATGCGGACCATATAGGGCTCATCATCGTCATAATTGAAGAAAAATTGAGAGAAGTCTGGCGAATCAAGTTCATATGGTTCCAAACCATTCCTTGTTTCACCTGACACTTCTTTAAATTCCTTCACAATTAGGATGTCAGCAACATCATGAAATTCTACTTCAACTTTACTTAATTCAGATTGGACAGGTTCGTCCCATGATGATGTCGCCTCGATCGATGCCTCATGATGTTTCTTTGCGCTTTTGGCCTCCTCTTCTTCAATTATCGCCTTTTGCTCCGTAAGAGTTTTCGAAAAGCAAAATTCACTATCCAAATGACTTCCACCACTGGCTATTTCTATCTTGTACATATCAGAAGGTTCCAAACTAGAATAGAAACTCCCAATAAGGATTTGCTCTATAAACACATGGTTTGGATGGCTATCGCATATTTTATTGAATCTCTCCCAATATAGGTGCAAGCGCTCTTCTGGTAGTTGCTTGCAATCGTCGATATGTTCTTGGTCGTGGATCATTCGCAATTTTGCTTCTTGCACTGTAAGATTTTTCTTGCTCTCCACTAGCGGCATCAATTGTGGCTCGATCTGAGTGAGACAACCCATTGTAGAAACTTGGGAGTAACTGCCCTTCATGTAAATCATGGTCAATATAGAACTCGCATATTGCATTGTATCTTTACAAATATTGGTACCACGTTTCACCAGGAAGTTGTCGAAAAGAAAGAATCTCCTCTTGAGCAAAACACCCCATTGATTTTCACTCAATCGTATGTTTTTCTAGAAAAACAAAAACTTAAAGAAAAAAAAATTAGTAGTAAAAGGTTTTAAGCAAAAATTAAAATTAAAAACAGAGAATAAGAGAAAATTTCTTTTAAAACGCAAAAATTAGAGAGATTTTTTTTAAACGCAAAAAATAAGAGATTTTTTTAACGCAAATTTTTTCTAAACACAAAAATAAGAGAAAATTCTTGAGATGATTAAATGTTTAATCTTTTCCTTCCTTCCCCGGCAACGGCGCCAAAATTTATGATCGGTCGTCAACAATCATAAAAATAATCCCCACATAAACCTAATTAAATAGATAGGGCAAGTAGGGGTTTAATCCCACAACGAAGGGGAATAGACTTATCCAAAGATAAAATTTTCTCTAAGAATCACTCAAATACAGGGGATTAAATAAAACAATAATAAGAAAGCAATTAATCTAAAAATAAAGCAAAGAAAATTAAATCTAAACTATGGCAATTAACAACGAAAACAATAATAACAAAGCATGCATACTTCTTCTCCAATAGTAGAAATCAATCAATTTAACTATAGATCATTGATTTAAAAAATGAATATAATATTTTATTCTCAATTAATAATTGGTCTAGGGAAAACCCTAACATGTATATTAGATAAAATTATCTTGGTCCAGCTTAAATTATCCCTTTTATTCTTAACAACCAATTGCCTTGGTCCAGCCTCTCAGTTGATAAGAACAACACATTAGAACAATTATATATTTTTCAAACATGCATAACAAGTATAACCAAACTTGTTGTCGTTAAACAACAAGGTTAATTAATCCCTTGGAAGGAATTAGTCCTTCACTTCCAATTGTTACCACACAATCAAACTTGACTTGGTCCATCTAAGTTTGATTTAACAATAGATCTATCCAATACATCAATACTGGCCACATAAATCAATAATCATCAAGATCATACAATAAAGCAGAGATTAAATAACTATTTATCAAGAACAATTATCAAATTATAAGCAATCAAATCTCACCATAATTAATTGATTGAAATTACCAAAGGATAAGAAGAATTCAGAATTTAGCTACTCATAGATTTGGAAAAATCCATGAGAAAACTTACAAGACTTGAAGGGGGCGGAATCTCCCTTGCAAAACTCTAGGATTGCCGCACGTCTCTATGCAAAGAGAGGGTGCGACACCTTTAGCCTAAAACTAGAAGAAAAACTAGAATATATTCTAAGAAAAAGATGAAAAGAAAGATTTATCTATAGGGTTACATAAGGTGGGTATTTATAGTGGACTAATTAGACTCCATATATACTTAGGAAGGGTGTAGGGCGGTTTAGAGGCTTGACTTGGTCTCCAAGTTGGCTTAAAAGTCTTCCTAGAACCGAAGTTAGAGTGAAATTCGGACTCTAGAAAATTCTGGAATCGCACAGCAACTTCGACAGCGATTTCGGGCTTGAAGATGGCACAACTGGGCTTTGGGCTTCAATGCCAAGTTGTAGAACTCAGAGTTAGCTTTCTAACGCCCACTTACGGGCCTAATTTTGAGGTTTGAGTAGAAAGGTATGGCCTTTTTACCAAGACTGCGCTAAATCTTAATCCAACTAAGACTAGTTTGCGGGAATCTGAATATTTCTTTGGGTTTTGTGGCATCAATAGGATTTTTGAATCCAATTGTGTGCTCATATGGGTTGAATATTAACCCATATAAAATATTCAAAAGTCCATGTCTTCAAGGCTATGGAGAAGCCTTATCTTCAATCCTTCGCAATTTACACTCAATTCTTGTCTCTTGAAATAATTCTTTAATGATCTTCATATCTTCAAATTATCTTCAATAAGTCTTCAATCACGAACTTCGAATCTCCAAATCTTTGCTCCAAATTGCTAAGTCCATATTTGTGCAAAAAGTCATCAATTTAGCTCCAAAAATAGTGAAAAACAACAAGTTTCCATTTTTCTTCTCTTCAAGACCTAAAAACACAAATACTTATAAAATATGGTTAAATCACACATAAAAATACCAAAAAACATAGGAAAATAATCATAAAAATAGGGTCTATTTTGGCTCAATCATAATTTTCCCCACACTAAACCTTTGCTAGTCCCTAGCAAATTAATGCACAAAAACTAAGAATACAAAAACTAAATCTAATGCAAATAAAGATTCCACTTTCGTAGGTGTACGGCGTCACTTAGCACGTGACGCAAGCCATTTAAACATGAGACTGATAGAGGTATTCGGGAGGTGTTATGTCACCTGAGGGTTTACTTAACTTGGACGACACTCACAAACATTTTTAAGACTGACTCGATAGACTCATGGGTTAGTGATAAATTATAGACATACATTGGTTCAAAGGCTTTAAAAAGCAATCTTTTCTAAAAATCAATTTTGAATACATATACATATCAAGGATCAATTCAATCATGAAATTAGAATAACAAAGAATAATAAGAACACTTAATTCAAAAGATCAAGAAATAGTAAGCATATTTATTCTTAAGTAACCATAATTAAAGTAGTTCTAATCACTCATCATTCTTCACATCCTATAATTACTTCTTACCATAAGCTTATATTTTCATCTTTATCTCCATTACTCAAAGGAAAATAATATCATGGATACCAATCAAGGGTTTTCGTGGGTTATAATAGATTTTTAAAGGGTAGTTTTTAGAAAATTGAGGTTACTAACTTCGAAGTGTTCATGATTTGGGGTTAGTAACTCCCTTTTCTTTTATTTTTTTTTTAATTTTAAGACTACTAGCACTCTCTCTTTTCTTTTTCAGAGGGACAATACTTCCGCAATTCCATGTCTCTAATCCTCCTTAAGGGTTACTAACACCTTTTGTTTTAAAGAGTGACAACTATGAAAAGGTGACTCGAAAATACCTTTTTTCTTCTTTCATGAAACCTTTTTTTTTTATAAAAAGATTTTTTTAACTACCCTTTATATAAGTAGTCCCCCACACTTGTTCTTGACATATCCATAACATACTTTCAATATTGTAATTTCAACAAGATTAAACACAAGTTCTAGAAATAGATAATTATATAAGCAATAAATGAATATGCTCATATCACAAACTCTAATTATACCTAATTCTAAGAAATAAAATGACATGCTAAAAATCAATCAATGAATAAAGCAATCTTAAAAATTCTAAGCATTCATTAATCATAATCAATATAATCACTCAATATATGCATAAAAATTTCAAAAAAATTTTCAAAATTTTCGAAAAAAAGTATGGTATGGATCTATGCATGTAGACTCTCTCCCCCACACTTAAAAGACACATTGTCCTCAATGTATGATTTTTAACAAAAAGACAAATTTTGAAATTTTTGAAATTTTTGGAAAAATCATGTGAATGCAAATGTGTAAAAAATGTAATGACTAAGTAGATGTGCTGATGAATTACTAGACTCACAAAGAAAGTGTGCACCCAATCAATAAATTCAAGCAATTCATAGCATCAATCATAACAATCATAGCATATAAGTCATAATAAAGATCCAAATCAAAACATAGAAAACAACAAATAAGATACAAATTCAAACAACTAATTTAAATCAAGGAATAGGCAATCAATAAAAGCAAAATCAATAATCAATTAAAACAATGCAAAGAAAAAGTAAATGGAGATGAGTTCAAGAAAGCTTCTCTATTTCCAAGCATAAGCTCCATTCAATATTTTCTTGCAATCTCCAAGAACATAAGCTCCATTTGTTCACCTTTGAATCCTTAATATGAAATCCTAAAAAGAAAAAGAAAAACAAAACTAGAGAGAAAATAAAAATGTAGTAATCTCTTGGGTTGCCTCCCAAGCAGCGCCTTTCTTTAATGTCTTTGGCTAGACTTTCCTTCATCTCCCTTGTTAGGGTGGATTATACCACTTCAAAGCAAAAATAAAATATGGTGAGATTGGAAAAATATCAGCACAAAAAAGTGAAAAGAAGAGATAAGGAAAGAAATCACCAATTTTGTTGAGAGCGACTCCATGAATAGCTAGGAATGACAATGCCATCATTGTTGCCGTGAGAGGTTCATGCAATGAGCGCTTTCGGCATTCTGGATTAGCATTGCTCTAATCTTGCCTTTGGAAAGTGTCCTCATCTTGGCAAATCTTCATGTCCTCCAGAAAGAATTGATCCATAGATATCCATTCCTCGTGTTTTATCTCTCCAAAGCATTCAAGCTCAAAAAGCTTATTGATTGCCAAGAAATCTTGATCTACATGTTCCAAAAATTGGTTATCAATAAGATTCAGCACACTTATGTCTTTCAAATTAGGATGTCCAAGTTGCTCATCGTCTAGTGGCTCGTCTTTGGGCTTGGCAAGTCTTGGAGGAGAAGATAGAGGGATGTCCATCTTGATATCTTCTTTCGATGCCTCTGATTCTTCTTGCACAATCTTGGAAACGTCCTTTGGTTATCAAGTCATAATTGAAGACCATATAGGGCTCATCATCGTCATAATTGAAGAAAAATTGAGAGAAGTCTAGTGAATCAAGTTCATATGGTTCCAAACCATTCCTTGTTTCGCTTGACACATCTTAAACTTCCTTCACAATTGGGATGTTAGCAACATCATTAAATTCTCCTTCAACTTTACTTAATTCAGATTGGACAGGTTCGTCCCATGATGATGTCACCTCGATCGATGTCTCATGATGTTTCTTTGCGCTTTTGGCCTCATTTTCTTCAATTATCGCCTTTTGCTCCGTAAGAGTTTTCGACATTCTACTTGGCCACACATTTTGCATACCTATGCGACGATCGTCTATGAGCAACACCAGGCTCGCAATATGCCGACAGAACTATCAATGAGGAAAGTTAGCTATCTTAACTCATTCAGCTAACTCACGACCTCAGATCCGAATATTTAGGATCTAAATCCTATTCCCTGCACGTTGATGTGGCACCCCTCGTGCCTATAAATACAGAGTAAACTCTTTATATTGGATCATTAGAAAGCATCGAGACTCTACACCTAAATTGGGAATTCTCTCCGGAATTCTCAATTCACCAAGGAGAACGTCACTAGTTAGAGCATCACCTCAAAGCATCCGCTTCTTATAGGTGTTTTAGAGTCCTAAGGTTCGTGTGTCGAAAGACGATCAACTTTAGAAGATCATAGTGTAAATTTTGACCACAACATTTGGCGACGTCTGTGGGAACTAACTTTTCGAGCAAAAGCCATGACCTCACCGAGCGAAATAGTGGAACTTTTAACGCTAGGAGTACGAGTTGTGGAACTTTTTCCAGAGACCCTGAACGTCCTCGGAGGAGCTTCCAATGATGCAAGCCTGACAATCGATGTGGACGGTCGCACTTTGCCACAATCCGATCCTCCGCACACCTCCATCCCGCTACCAGCCGCTCCTGCATCCACGGCTGAATTGCTATACCGGCTCGACCCGTTGACAAAGACATTCAAACCATGGAACGCCCTCCCTACTATCGACTCGATGGTTGTGAATAAGCAAGCAGGAACATCGAGGCCGAGAGAAGACGCCAGGACGCCGCTTCAGGCAGGACATCGGGATATGGGGCCGAATCCACCCCACCTTCCCGGATGAACCCCTCAGCGGACGACCGCGACCTACTCATAGCCCGTCTGACGGCTTAAAATTTTAGGATGGAGCAGCAAATGCTAGAAGTTGTGGCTCGAGAACAGACAGTGTTGGAGAGGGAAAAGGCCGCCTTGGCCGAAGCACAAGGGGCCAGACACCGGATAGCAACCCTCGAAGCAAGACAGGGCAAATCCCATACCCAGCCGGACGACCGCAACAGGCGGATTCAACCTTCAAACGTCTGGGTCAAGGATGGGGGGAAAAGACTCCAGTCTGTGGTTCAGGCAAACAAGGAGGGAGAGGGCGAGAGTGCAGGACCACAAGGTGAAGATGACAACAGGCCTGAGGATCGGGCGAAACCAAAATCGAGGAAAGAAGGGGATGCCGATCGACATACAAACAAATCGGATAAAGCTTCTTCTCGACCCAGGGCTAGGGAACCGATAAGGGAGCAAGGCCAAAAGGCAGGCTCCAAATCAGTTGTGAGTGAGGCCCAAGTGGAACAGATCGTTAGAGCTCAACTAAAAAAGCTCACTAAGAAAAAGGAAGACGAGCTTCGACCTCTCGAAGAGATCTCTAAGGAACCATCTCCCCTTTCTCTGGTAATTCGTCAGGTTACAGTACCATCGCACATAAAGCACCCAAAGGAGAAGTACGACGGAACAGGAGGCCCGAAGCAACACCTGGGTCATTTTAGAGAAATCATGTCTGTACAACGAGCTTCTGATGCAGTTATGTGCAGACTTTTTCCCTTGACATTAGAAGATGTGGCAAGAGGTGGTTCTATAGGCTGGAAGATGGAGTGATAACCAACTTTGAGCAGCTGGCTCTAAGATTCGAAGCAGGTTTTAACAGCAGGGTGCAAAAGGGGAAGACGATCAGGTACCTCAGAGCCATCAAACAGCAGGTGGGCGAACGCCTGTCAAGTTATGTGAAAAGATTCAGTGAGACCCACATTCAGGTGGATGATCTAGCTGATAAAGATGCTATAGAAATCTTCATGGATGGACTGTTGCACCGAGAATTGCGCTACTCTTTGGGAGAACGGCCCCCAAAAAGATAGCCGACGATCACCAAGGAAGATTGCTTGGATAGGGCAGAAATATATGATGAAACCGATCTTTCGATGGCTTACAGAAAAGGACACGAATTGGCTTCAGAGCCAACATCAATCATTGATTATCGACCTCAAAAAGATAGCCGACGATCACCAAGGAAGGAAAGCATAACTGCAAAAGGAGGGAAAGCTAATGGTAACGACCGAAGTCGTGAGCCCACTTATCACAACTTCACTCCCCTTGTGGAATCCAGATCAGCTATCTTGTATGCTATTTCAAATAGTGAGCTAGCCGAGAAAGTCAAATGGCCAGCTCCCGCAAAACCTACGCAAAGGCAAAGGCAGTCGGGAAAGAAGTGCGAGTTTCATCAAAGTTTCGGCATAGCACGGAAGAGTGTGCTCATTTGAGGAATCTCATCGAGGATCTCATTAGGCGAGGCTACTTGAAAGATAAGATCAAGATGGACTCACCAAGGAAAGAGGATCGACGACCAACCCAACATGCAGATCGTGCAGAGAATCCAAGAAACCCTGCCAAACGTCCTGAGGAGAAGGGACATATTTATACAATTATCGGCACAACCGAAGAATGGGCTCAATCTGAGAAGAAAATGAAAGGGCATATGAGGCAAGTGATGTCGCTGGGAGTCAGGGCTCCACCCCAGACGAACGTAAAGCCAGAATGGACTATAGCTTTTGATAATAAGGAAGGTGACTATGAAAATGAAGGATCCGACCCGATCGTCGTCACGACAATGATTGTAAACTATACCACGGAAAGAATATTGGTTGATTCAGGGAGTGCGGTGGATATTCTCATGTACGACACTTTCAAGCAATTTGGGTTAGCGGATGAAGAACTTAAGCCTACTGCCCCGATATATGGATTTGATCTCCTGCCCATACCAACAAAAGGGAAGATAAGCCTCACGATCTACTTAGGAGACGGGGACCACGTGTTGAATATGCTCCACACCTTTGTAGTGGTAGACCTGCCCTCAACTTTCAATGCAATCATAGGACGACCACTAATGAAGAAAGCTCAAATGGTGGAAGCAATTTACTGCCAGACCGTGAAATTCCCAACTCCAACAGGAGTAGGCTTTATGCGCACTGACATAGTCACAGCAAGAAGATGTCATGTGAACTCCTTGAGATTTCCGACTAGAGAGAGAACGAAGGTCCGAGTGGGGGAGGTTGTGAATAAAGAATAATCTTAACGGTCGTCCGAAGCAGTCAATATGGAAATCTGTACCTTGATTACAGACCCAAGAGGGCTCGAGGACGAAGACCTTGAACCTATGGATGCAGCGAACGGGGAGGCCCGGCCACCCGAACCTGTGGAAGTAGCGGACAAGGAAGATCTTCACAAAGAGTTGGCGCAAATCGACAATCTGGACACAAGAAATGAGCATAGAATGGCCAAACTAGAACCCGTTGATTGGCCAATGAAGATAACTTTGAGAACAGATATACCAGAAGGGACAACACAGATCAGTTCCATACTTGGTCCTGACGAACAAATGAACCTAACAGAATTCCTTCAAGATAATGTGGATGTCTTCGCTTGGACGGCAGCAGAGATGCCAGGGATAGATCCTAAGGTCATGAGCCATCACTTGAATGTTGATCCAACATTCAAATCAATAAAGCAAAAGAAGCGTCAATTCTCCCCAGAACAAATCGCAGCAATAAGGGAATAAGTAAACAAACTCTTGAAGGCAGATTTCATAAGAGAGGTTCAATACCCTGATTGGGTGTCGAACGTCGTGATGGTCAAGAAGGCCAACGGCAAATGGAGAATGTGTGTGGATTTCACAAACTTAAACAAAGCCTGTCCCAAAGATAATTTTCCATTGCCCTCCATCGATCGACTAGTTGATGCATCATCAGGGAATAAGTTCCTCAGCTTTATGGATGCTTTCTCTAGGTATAACCAGATTCCCATGAACCCAAGGGATTCAGAGAAAACGTCCTTCATAACCGAGGATGGCTGATATTGCTACAACGTAATGCCATTTGGCTTAAAGAACGCAGGGGCCACCTACCAAAGGCTGGTTAATAAGGTCTTCAAGAACCTGATCGGCAAGTCCATGGAAGTATATGTGGACGATATGCTGGTAAAGAGCTCCACCATGCAGCAACATCTAGACCCTGTCTGAATGCTTCGACTACTTGCGAGCTTATCACATGAAGCTCAACCCTGCCAAATGCACATTCGGCGTGGAAGCAGGCAAGTTCCTTGGCTTTATGGTATCTAACAGGGGGATCAAAGCCAACCCTGAAAAGGTTCAAGCTATCCTCAATATGAAACCTCCGACATCCGTAAAAGAGATCCAAAGTTTGACAGGACGAATAGCAGCTTTAAACAGGTTCGTCTCCAAATCAGCAGACAAATGTCTACTCTTCTTCAAGCAACTACGGACCAAAGCCAGGTTCGTCTGGACTCCAGAATGCCAAGAAGCGTTCTAGCAATTGAAGACTTACCTCAGCTCACCACCCTTGCTTACAAGGCCCAATGAAGGAGAAGACCTCTACATATACTTGGCAGCGGCGGAGGAAACAGTGGCCGCCGTACTTGTAAAGGAAACGGATAAAGGGCAAGTGCTGATCTATTATGTTAGCAGAATACTGCAAGGTGGAGAGCCTAACTACTCGAAGCTAGAAAAGTTAGCCTTTTCTTTAGTGATGGCATCTAGAAGGCTAAGACAATATTTTCAGTCTCACAAAATAGTGGTGTTAACTGATCAACCGCTCAAAGATGTTCTTCAAAGGGTAGATCTTGCAGGAAGGCTGCTTAAATGGAATGTGGAGCTCAGCGAGTTTGGAGTCGAATATCGCCCAAGAACGGCCGTTAAAGCCCAAACCTTGGCAGACTTTGTGGCAGAGTGTACTTTCACGGAGAAATACCCATCAGAACCGGAGTCAACGGAGTTAGTTGAGAATCCAAAGCAGCTAGCAAGCAAGCCAGACTCGTCCACTCAAAAACCCGCCTCAGACGAACGTTGGCAACTTTTTGTCGATGGATCAGCGGTCCAGAAAGGTGCGGGGGTAGGAATCTTGTTAATCTCCCCATATCAGCAAGAATTCCAATATTGCATCACGTTCGAATATCCCATGTCGAACAATGCAGCCAAATATGAAGCTCTCTTGACAGGGCTAGAAATAGCCGATCGTCTTAAGGTAGCAAAGCTGAAAGTGTTCACGGACTCCCAGGTAGTGGCGAGCCAGGTCTTGGGAGATTACGAAGTAAAAGAGCCAAATTTGATCAATTGTCATAGACGAGTTCAACAAATGTGGCTGAAGTTTGTGGAAGTGACGATTGAAAAGATCCCTAGAGAACAAAATACAAGAGCAGATGCCCTCTCTAAGTTAGCTTCATCTAATGTGGCTGCAGCAAGAGGGACGATCTTCATGGAGTATGTGGACAAGCCGACACGGCAGAATACAGCAAAGGTGCTCAATATTCATAACGATGAACCTGCTTGGAAAGATGAGATCGAAGAATATTTGAAGGGGATAAATCCACCCCTAAAACAAAAGGATACAATTGCTAGACAAAGACGTGCTTCAACGTATATGCTCATCGATGATGTGTTATACAAAAAATCTTATTCTCTGCCTTTTTTAAGGTGCTTGGGACCTAAGCACGCGAACGAGGTGCTAAAGGACGTTCACCAAGGAGCATGTGGACACCACATGGGAGGAAGAGCACTGGCGCAGAAAGTGCTAAGGCAAGGATACTATTGGCCTACTATGAAGAACGACGCAGCTGACATGGTGAGACGATGCGACAAATGTCAAAAGTTTGCCAAAGTACCCAGAGCCCCAGCTGAGGAGTTGAATGTAATCGCCGCTCCATGGCCATTTGCAATGTGGGGGCTAGATCTAATCGGACCACTCCCGAAAGCACCTGGAAAAAGGAAATTAACTATTGTGGCCTGCGATTACTTCAGTAAATGGGTAGAGGCAGAACCTTTGGCTGGCATCAACCGATTTGCGGTTGAAAAATTTCTATGGCAAAACATTTTATGCCGGTTTGGAGTGCCGCACGTCATCGTCTCAGACAACGGTCTGCAACTTCAGGCGAAACATGTGAGACAGTTCTGTACCAAGAACCGAGTGAAGCTTGTAGCCAGCTCTGTGGTCCGACCTCAGACGAAAGACCAAGTAGAATCTATGAATGGGAAAATCCTAGCAGGAATGAAGAATAAGCTGGGCGATGCAAAAGGGAAATGGGTCGAGGCCCTTCTTGGAATCTTATGGGGAATACGAACTACCAGCCACACCAGAACGGGAGACACCCCCTACAACCTGGTATATGGGACAGAAGCAGTAATTCCAGCCGAGCTTACAGTCAACACCTTCAGGACCACAAACTTCTCCAATGAAACTAATGAGGACGAGCTTCGCACTAACTTGGATCTCCTAGAAGAAGTGAGGCTCAACGCTCAGCTCAGACAAGCCAACAGATCGGTGCAGGTCAGCCGCTACTATAATCAGAAGGTCCGCCATCGACAATTCCAACTCGGCGATCTGGTGTTGAGGAGCTGCGAGGCCAGCGTGCCAGCAGCAGAAAGAAAGAAGCTATCGCCCAATTGGGAAGGCTCATACCAGGTCACTAAGGTCCTAGGAAAAGGAGCTTACAAATTACAAGACATGGCTGGAGATCAAGTACCAAGGACGTGGAACGTCTCAAACTTGAGGAATTACTTCCAGTAGTTCGCGCCTGATGGCAATTTATCTTTACTATTCAGTAATTTTAATTTCAAGGTTTGTAATAAGGATTACCATCCAATTCCTTTCAGACGATTTGTTTTAAATAAAAGTTCGACATCGAACTTTGTTGACAAAAGACGAGCAATTGTTCCCGCAAATACCAACAGAAACTTGAGGTATCCTGCAAAATGAAAACGATCGTCTAACACAAAGACATCGTACCAATAGGGGAGGCAAATGCTTAACCCTATACAAATATGCGCATAAAATAAAACGTTTGAAACAGATAACACCTAAACTGGTGTCCCTGTACAACAAAAAAATATGTATATACTAAATGACGAACGTCTTTCCCCAAAAAACAACACGAAGTCATCAAAATTAAAGACGAATATTCAAAAGCTTTAAACACAGCAAATATTTTAATAAATATTACAAAAATTAAAAATTGTTTCATGTTCTCAAAGGACGAACACCACAGGCAGTGTGGAAAACAGTAGATAAAAACATAAAATCATTTCCTCCTCTGGCGCTTGCGCTTGCAGGATTTCGCCCTCTCTTCTCCAGTCTGAGCTTGATCTCCTTCGCCGCTGATCAGGTCATGAACGTCCTCCTCATGAGGAGGGGTCCCGACGAACTCAGGAAGGGAAGACGAATGCATGAACTCTCCTGGAATGATCTTCTCCCGCTCCATATAAGCATCGAGCTTTAAGCTCAGCACGGGGTCCTTCACATAATCAGGAGGAAGTTCGGTGGCTTCAAAATTGATCCCGACGAGATTGGGAAGAGGATGCTGCTTTTGGATCATGTAAATGGCTGAGTCCCTAGCCAAATTCATCTGCGCAGCAGTCTGTTCGTAGAATAAGTCGATCTGCGCCTGGAGCTTTCTGTTCTCCAACTAAAATAAACAAAACTTCAGACGAACGTCTTAGGTATTTATGCTAATAATGGGAGTTAGTCTCGCAAAGTTACCTGAAGAGAGGATTTTTCTTCAGCCCACGCCATCTGTTCTTTGCCCCGAGCATCCCTCTCCTCCTTTAGAGATCGAGTTCTCCTCCCGACTTGAGCCCTCTCCTCCCCCAATTGCCTTTTTGTTTCCTCCAAAGACCTCAGTGCCTCAACTAGATTTTCCTCAGCTTGTTTAAGCTGGACTTCTTTCTCTTTAAGCTGAGCGGTAACCCGCTCGTGCTCCCATTGCTGACGACTAAGAGGGCCACCGGGCATCCTCTCAGCGATGAATTTGGACAATTCGGGGGCGTAAACAGCGATATCATGCTCATAGGCAGCGAAATTGGCTCGGGCGGAGACCAGAGCCTGCGAATTACAAGAATAAAGATAAGTTAACTAGAAAAGACAGCTTACAAGTCGACGAACGACGTAGCCTCACTCACTTGAGTATTGGCAGCAACCATAATGGCAACTCTCTCTAGCGGTGTCAGACTCCGAACAGCTTCGAAGTTCTTCGTATTGGCGTAATTCAACCCGTAGGAAAAGAAGGCTGCCATCAAGTTCAGAACGTCAGGGGGACCCTCTTCTCTGGAATCTCTCTTGAACCAGATGGAGTGGTGCTCTCAGTAGGCAAAGGCTCAGTGGGCAGCGTTAGTAAATGAGCCGAGATATTTGATGGTTTGGCTCTGGGGAGCTCGATTATGGAATGAGCCTGGTCGGGAGGAGGAGGATCTGACGAGCTCGGTATTTGGGTTCGCGGAATAGCAGGGATGGCTAATGATTGAAGGATCGTCTAGCGAGAAGCATCTTGCTTCGCGCAAAGCTGGGCAAGCTTCCCCTCATCCATCTCAGCAAGATCTTGTTCTGCAAGCAAAAATAATAAAAGATCAGAATGACGACCGTCATATAACGTTTTATCATATAGGAGAGCACAAAGAAGACAGGACTAAACACCATCAGAAGAGTCCTGTGTTTCAGAGACTGATGAAGTTTGAAGAAAGGGAGGACGACCGGCGGCTAGAGCTATAGCATTTAAGGCCATCAAGCCTTTGCCCTTACCACGATTTCCAGGACCTGTGGCTTGTGCAACAGCAGGGAGGGAATCCTTCTCAACCCATTTCTTCCCATTCCACACAGCGGGGATGAACGTCCTCTCAATAAATTGGACGTCAGAAGGTAGAAACTGATGACTCTGAAACCCCAAAACATTTATAATTACAGATTCGGACACATCAACTTCCTTTCCCTCCACAGTCCTTTTCTGTGTGATAACCAGAGGAGAACAAGTCCCAACATCAGTATCTGTGATGTCCTTCATCTTGGAGGGCAGGGGGCTGAGACCAGACAACACTAGACGAGCGGCATGAATCAAGTCCTTGTACTTGAAGGAATGGGAATCTAAAAATTCTAGCTGATTAATGTCATCAGGGCTCAAATCAGCCTTTAAAGCATTGTAGCTTTTGGTGTCGATATTTGACCAACGAACTTCAATCGGCCACTTCCCCCCTTTCTTAACTTGGATCCCAAAGAACTCAGGTTTCCACGAACGCCAACTAGTAGGACACTCAAACCACGCCTTCCCTTCTCTCCGGTTGAAGCTGATAAACCCCCCGCTCTTGGAAACCTTATACTCATGGCGAAACAAATCCAAGCTCGATTTCCAATTCATATAAATACAAACAACAACGTAGCTAACCACTTGCACCCAGCCATTAGGTGTAATTTGTGAAGCAGCAACGTCAAAAAAGTCTAGCAACTCCCAGACGAACGGATGACCGGGTAACCTAAAGCCACACTCGAACATCACTCGAGTGAAGAAAGCACGACGGCCATTTCTGCGGAGATTGTACAGACAATCGTCTTCCTTAGGATAACAAAACTTGAACCCAGAAGCTGAACCCAAGCCAGCTTTGCACGCCATCGCTTTAGCTGTTTTAATGGAGATATTGTCTCCACCCTTCATGTATTTGGAGACTATCTGATTAGCAACGGCGAATGCACCGTCAACCTCATCATTATAATCAACCACCCATCGCATTTCGCGAAACTCGAGAGAACTAGCCATACTCACCGAATCTCTCCTGCTATCCTCTTGCGCGGAGGTAGCCTCATGACTATGTCCAGCCGGACGATCGTCTTGCGATGATGGCTCGGTAGCCTGAATCGGCACATTCTCTGGAGTTTTTGGTGTCTCTACAGCTGGTGACCCAGCAGCTGTAGCCAAGCCTGTAGCTGCAGAGTGTGTGAGTGGGGAGAGGTTGGCAAAGATATCCTCAGCCAGACCCGAGTGGGTATTCACGGGAAGGCTCGAATTAGCGGGCTCAGAAACTTTCCTCTTTCTAACTAATTTGGGACCTGACGAACTACTCTGTTCTACAGAGTGACGACCAGAGCTATTTGAAGACTCCTTAGCCATACTTGGGGATTTTGAAATATCCTGAGAATCTTCTAACGCAATCATAACACAACAAATAAACCTAACCCAATAAAATTAATCCCAAACACAAAACCCTTACCAAGCTTGGCCCGTAGCTCGGGGTAATCACGGCCTAAGTCCCTGAGAAAGGTCCTTGGAGAGTCACCGGATGACGATGAACTAGAAATTTCAACTTGTTGTCTGGAACCTCCTGATATCGCCGTTGTTGAAACAAGGGTGAGCAAAAACGTCCTGCGAAGTGAGCTGTTGGTCAAAAGAGTCAAAACCTAGACACAAATATCTCCCCATTCATATACACCAAAAAACCACAGAGTTCATCGAACAAAACCCAGCGGGTTTACACCAACCAAAGCCGCAGATATGAACAATGAAGAAAAGACGCAGCAAAAACTCCCCGGAAAGCTTATCGGAGACGAGGAAGTAAGGAAAGCAAAAGCTTTGAAGGTAGACGATACAACGGAGCGATAAAAGAGATTGGAAGTTGGAAAGTTTAGGGCAGAAGCGAAAAAATAGGAAAGTGCGAGGAAGCTGGCTATTTATACTGCTTGGGGAAGTCAAAGGGGAGTAACGATCGTACGACAAGAGAGACGCCACGTAACGCCAAAATAACACGTGGCGTACGATGGATCCCGCCAAAAACCTAAAAAACAATTCAAAACTCGGCGTTTTGGATAGATAAGAATTGAAACGGCATCCGCACGAAACGACGAACGACAGGGCATGTACGTATAAAAAACAAAAAGAAACCACTATGGTAAATGTACGAGTAAATGTGGCAGATGTTTTGAGGTTAACGATCAGTCGCTCAAGTAACCACTTTATGGTCCCCTTCACGACTGGGGGGCTGATGTTGATCATACATTTTGCTTACCTATGCGACGATCGTCTATGAGCAACGCCAGGCTCACAATATGCCGATAGAACTATCAATAAGGAAAGTTAGTTGTCTTAACTCATTCAGCTAACTCACGACCTCAGATCCGAATATTTAGGATCTAAATCCTATCCCCTGCACGTTGAAGTGGCACCCCTCGTGCCTATAAATACAGAGTAAACTTTTTATATTGGATCATTAGAAAGTATCAAGACTCTACACCTAATTGGGAATTCTCTCCGGAATTCTCAATTCACCAAGGAGAACGTCACTAGTTAGAGCATCACCTCAAAGCATCCGCTTCTTATAGGTGTTTTAGAGTCCTAAGGTTCGTGTGTCGAAAGACGATCAACTTTAGAAGATCATAGTGTAAATTTTGAGCACAACAAGGATGTCCAAGTTGCTCATCGTCTAGTGGCTCGTCTTTGGGCTTGGCAAGTCTTGGAGGAGAAGATAGAGGGATGTCCATCTTGATATCTTCTTTCGATGCCTCTGATTCTTCTTGCACAATCTTGGAAACGTCCTTTGGTTATCAAGTCATAATTGAAGACCATATAGGGCTCATCATCGTCATAATTGAAGAAAAATTGAGAGAAGTCTAGTGAATCAAGTTCATATGGTTCCAAACCATTCCTTGTTTCGCTTGACACATCTTAAACTTCCTTCACAATTGGGATGTTAGCAACATCATTAAATTCTCCTTCAACTTTACTTAATTCAGATTGGACAGGTTCGTCCCATGATGATGTCGCCTCGATCGATGTCTCATGATGTTTCTTTGCGCTTTTGGCCTCCTCTTCTTCAATTATCGCCTTTTGCTCCGTAAGAGTTTTCGAAAAGAAAAATTCACTATCCAAATGAGTTCCACCACTGGCTATTTCTATCTTGTACATATCAGAAGGTTCTAAACTAGAATAGAAACTCCCAATAAGGATTTGCTTAGAAAACCCATGGTTTGGATGGCTATCGCATATTTTATTGAATCTCTCCCAATATTGTTGCAAGCGCTCTTCTGGTAGTTGCTCGCAATCGTCTATCTATTCTTGATTGTGGATTATTCGCAATTTTGCTTCTTGCACTGTAAGAGTTTCTTGCTCTCCACTAGCGGCATCAATTGTGGCTCGATTTGAGTGAGACAACCCATTGTACAAACTTGGGAGTAACTGCCCTTCATGTAAATCATGGTCAATATAGAATTCGTATATTGCATTGTATCTTTTCAAATATTGGAACCACGTTTCACCAGGCAGTTGTCGAAAAGAAAGAATCTCCTCTTGAGCAAAACACCCCATTGATTTTCGCTCCATCGTATGTTTTTCTAGAAAAACAAAAACTTAAAAGAAAAAAAATTAGTAGTAAAAGTTCTTAAGCAAAAATTAAAATTAAAAACTGAGAATAAGAGAAAATTTCTTTTAAAACGCAAATTTTTTCTAAACACAAAAATAAGAGAAAATTCTTGAGATGATTAAATCTTTAATCTTTTCCTTTCTTCCCCGACAATGGCGCCAAAATTTATGATCAGTCGTCAACAATCATAAAAATAATCCCCACATAAACCTAATTAAATAGATAGGGCAAGCAGGGGTGTAATCCCACAAAGAAGGGGAATAGACTTGGGATGGAGTCCTTACTTACGATGCAGCCCGAAAACAGAATTTTCACCTCCATGCTGCATTATTGTGGACCGTGAATGACTTCCCTGCTTATGCTAATTTATCCGGATGGAGTACTAGAGGTCGTTTTGCTTGTCCCTGTTGTGCGGGCGAAACATGTTCCAATTGGTTGAAGCATGGTAAGAAGTTTTCTTATTTGGGACATCGCAGGTGGTTGGAGGCAGGCCATCCTTTTAGATCGCAGAAGCGTGCTTTTGACAACACGGTGGAATTACGGGAAGCACCTTTGATTACCTCTGGATCCGACATCTTGGAGATGTTGAATGGTTGTGAATTCTCATATGGCAAGGGGAAAAAGAAGAAAGCTGCAAAAAGAAGAAGAAATATCGAAGAAGGTGGCGTTTCTACTCAAACCGGAGGTGGTGATGATGGTGTTGGCTCAAATGAGGCATCTTTGTGGAAAAAGAGGAGTATTTTCTTTGATTTGATTTATTGGGAACACAATCTACTGCGTCACAACCTTGATGTCATGCATATTGAGAAGAACGTTTGTGATAACATCCTCGGCACCATTCTTGACATGGATGGGAAATCAAAAGATGATCTAAATAGTCGTCTTGACTTAGTTGAGATGGGAATCCGACCTGATCTTCATCCCCAATTGGATCAGAATGGAAAGAGAAGCATTCCTCCAGCCGTATATGCCATGTCTAAAAAGGAGAAGGAGATCTTCTGTCAAGTTTTGAAGGACATCAAGGTTCCAGATGGTTTTTCCTCAAATATATCAAGATGTGTGAATGTCAGTGACCGGAAACTGTATAATTTGAAGTCACATGATTGTCACGTCTTAATGCATGACTTACTTCCAATAGCCTTACAGTCATCAATGCCGAAGAGAGTGACCACAGTCATAATTGAGCTTTGTAACATAATCAAAGCTCTCTGTGCTAAGGTTCTCAAGGTAGATGAGCTGGACAAACTTCAAGAACGTGTCGCATTGGCTTTATGCAATCTAGAGAAGGTGTTTCCTCCTAGCTTTTTCACTATAATGGTGCATTTGGTTATTCACTTGCCATTACAAGCAAAACTTGGTGGACCGGTTTCTCCTAGGTGGATGTATCCGATAGAAAGGTACTACTTCAATTTCCACAAAAGCAAGTTATTTATTTTCATAATGGTGGAAAAGATTTAACTTGTACTATTGTTTTCGTAGGTTCTTAGGTAAGTTGGGTGCCTACGTGCTAAACAAACGGTTTCCGGAAGGTTCAATTGCCGAAGGTTACTTGGCAGAGGAATGCATGACATTCTGTTCTAGATATCTTGAAGGAATCGAAACTCGATTTAATAGACCATCAAGAAATCCTGGCTGCTCGGAAAATGATAACTGGTCGTTCCTTATTTATTCGAAAGTGGTGGTGAAAAATTTGGCGGGTTTGAGTATGTCAACTTAGATCATATATCAAGGACCCAAGCACATCGATACGTTCTTTTCCACCATGATGCGATTGAACCATTTAGAAGGTTAATATAAACATTTAATAGCATAAACATATTTTTTTACATCTTATTACTAATTAAGCTTCTTTTTAAGTTTAGAAACTACAAGAGAAGCTTGGTCATCAACAACCGTTCTCGACGACCTAACCAACGTGATGTTGATAAGTTATTCACGGAGACGTTTTCTGATTGGTTACGGCAACATGTAAGTTAATTACCTTGGTGAATATTATTATGTTACTTACAATGGATTGTATCTAAGTTCCTTATATATGGATTACCTTCAGGTTAACGATGGGCTTCAAGTTTCTGAAGAAGTTGGAATTCTTGCTCGAGGTCCAAAGGAGATTGTGAAAAGATACAAGGCATATTCCATCAATGGATATCGGTTTAAGGTCAAACAATTTGAGAGCAAGGGCCGAACGCAAAATTCTGGAGTAGTTGTCACTTCGTCAACAACAAGTTATGCTAGTTCTCGAGATTTGAACCCTCTAGAAGGAAACCTTGACTACTATGGAGTGCTTAATGATATCATTGAATTAGATTATGTTGAAAAGTATAGGGTTGTCTTGTTTCGATGTAAGTGGGCTGATGTGAATAGTTCTAGAGGTGTTAGGAAAGATGAGTTTGGGTTTACTCTAGTCAATTTTGATCAGCTCATTCATACCGGTGATCATGTTGTTGATGACCCTTATGTTTTCTCCTCTCAAGTTAAACAAGTTTTCTACTCGCAAGATCCGATCGAACGAGCTTGGTCGAAACATATTTTTTATAAGTCTCTTCTCCCTTCTCTTCTTCTCTGTTAGGTCGAAAATTCCCAATCTGAAACCCTAGTAATCTGAAACCCCAATTTCACCTTACATTTTTTTCTTTTTAAAGTAGTTGTTTTCTGGTGTTAACATATGGAGTAATGCTCATACCCAATTTCGCCAAGGTTTTCTCATCTCTTTTTTTCTCATCAATTGAGAAGTAGACATAAGAATCTCCTTCTTCTTCTTCCGATTTGAGGCGAGGGAAACGGCGGTAGCCTCGTCATAACCAGGTTTGTCTTTACTTTTGTGTTAATATTTATTTGTTTCTTCTTTCTTCGTTTTTTTATTCTCCATAGATTCTCTCGATTAGAATTAATCGCACGACTTCCTGGGGTTGTAAGCTCTCTTCTTAATCTGAAGCTTGATTTTCTGGAAACTCTTTGTTTATGGGAATTTAATGAAGTAATGAATCTTTTGTTCAATGGGTTAGTTGTTTTCCGGTGTTAACATATGGAGTAATGCTCATACCACTCTTCATATAGGTTCGAGATGCAAAAATAAAGGTATTTGGGAGCCTGAAGCAAGATACTGATGAAGATCATGCAGAATGGAAAAATTTTGCTCATTCTCTCAAGGTTAGAGCTCTCTCCCCTTTTTTTAGTCGAAGAAAGATGTAACTGATGCGGAATTACCCCCTCTCTCTAACCATAACCTGAATAATTAATTTCTGAACATGGTCTCAAAGAGTCTCTAGGTTACTGTGTACTACATCCAAGTTTAGCAAAGATTTAGTTGGATGTTCTCTTTCTTTCTTTTCAAAATGGTCAAATAGTGGTATGCTTGTAGCAGTATAGGAACAAGTTATGTGCAAAAACTTGTGGTTAGAAATGGTTTGCGGCACCTGAGCTTTAACTACAAGTTGAATATTGTCATTGTTAATAGAAAGGAATTCTAATTTGGTTTCTTATGTCATTGTTAATAGAATTTTATATTCATTGGATTGGTCCCATTAATATTTACAGACTCTCCTTCCAGGTTGCTTCTGCGCCCAAAATCTGTAATAAATTAATGAATTAAATTACGTTAGATTCTGGGGTTATCATTGCAATCCTAATCTTTCACTATGAGAGATTAGTATATTAATTGGAAACTTGGAAAGACCATGATTGAGTGCTTGCACGTGTCGTGGACTTCAAGATTGCATCTTTTTTCAACCTTTTGGCTTTGTTTAATTATGCCTCGTTTATGTTTTAGTATAATAATATTGCTGGCTGCAACTTTGATTCATTGCCAAGAATATTGTTGAAAGTTAAGGGCAGGGGAAATGTACTTTTGACTGTGATTATGCTAATTTCAAAAACAATTACCGTTGTCTATGTC
>AWUE01020470.1:0-49710 GCA_001974825.2 Corchorus olitorius | reverse complement strand
ATGTGTTCATATTTTGATTGATTTGGAGTACTACTTATCTTGAGATTTATGAATGCTATAGTTAGATCCAAGTTAACTCGAATTGAGTTAATGTTGGTCCAAGTGACAGTTGTAATTCTAGGAATTCTAGATTCAATGGGATTATCAAATCTTATTGAAATCTATAGGCCGAATTGGAAATAGATGTAGATGAGTTTGGTATTGATTTATCATGCATGTGGAAAAGAATAATCTTAATGCTTATTCTAGGAAGGGCTGGAACCCGGATCAGAATATTAGAGGTTAGTTTTAGCGAGATGCGGATTAATCTTATTAGCATGTTGGAAGTAGCATTACGTCTGTTCCTATACCAATTATTCAAGTGGAGTTGTTTAAGATGTTAAGAGGATTACTTTATTCCAATGAAAATTGATGTCTACGTCTTAGGCTATATATCGATTTGGGGTAATTTATGATTCTGAATTGATTGCAATTTAAGTCAAATTCATGTCTCGTGTCCATGATCCACGATTTATTAGATCAAAATAACTACCTAAAGGAGAAGAAGTATGTTTTTAATCCATTGTTTTTCTCAAACTATTTTCTTAATCTTTAGTTTAATTCTATTTTACTGTTTTCTAGTTTAGTTTGTCTATTTTGAAAAAACCATAAAAATCCCCTTTGGTAAGACTTTCTTAAGTGTGATTTGGATTTAATTTGTTTCCACCTTTTCTGTGGGATTCGACCCCTACTTGCCCTAGCTATTAGTTATTGGTTTCTGGGGATTTATCTTGTGATTTGATCAACGACCGATCACCGTTTTATTGACATCCAGATTTTGAAAACAAAAAAAACTGAAAACTGGAAATGGAAGAAGAAGAAGAAGGTTTGAGACTTTGAGAAGACTGAATTAATTTGAGTGGAAAAGAGAGTGTGGTAGTTTGTATATAAAGAGGAAGGAAATAAGGGTTTCAATCGAGCTTCCAGGATAGAGCCTGGAAGGAGCCTGGGGTCCAAATTAAAGTGGATTTAAAAGGAATTCTAATTTGGTTTCTTATGTCATTGTTAATAGAATTTTATATTCATTGGATTGGTCCCATTAATATTTACAGACTCTCCTTCCAGGTTGCTTCTGCGCCCAAAATCTGTAATAAATTAATGAATTAAATTACGTTAGATTCTGGGGTTATCATTGCAATCCTAATCTTTCACTATGAGAGATTAGTATATTAATTGGAAACTTGGAAAGACCATGATTGAGTGCTTGCACGTGTCGTGGACTTCAAGATTTCATCTTTTTTCAACCTTTTGGCTTTGTTTAATTATGCCTCGTTTTGTTTTAGTATAATAATATTGCTGGCTGTAACTTTGATTCATTGCCAAGAATATTGTTGAAAGTTAAGGCAGGGGAAATGTACTTTTGACTGTGATTATGCTAATTCAAAAAAAATTACCGTTGTCTATGTCTTTGGACTTTTTAATTACCACGTTTTTTGAATGTGATTAATGTAAGTAATTTATAAACCAATCAACAAGCTAGCTACTACTGTCTAATAAGACTTGGGAATATGGGGACTTGAATGGAGGAAATTTTATTTTATCTTTAGCTGCTAATTTGTTTCTTCAGTTTATATAATTCTTGATTTCTCCCTGGGCTTCTTTCTCCTCTTTGTATGGAATTGGTAAAGTCCTTTATTCATTGTTAATTAGCTTTTACATTTGGAATTTTGGATGTTAATTTGACTAGATATTCATATTTCATTCGTGGCTCAAAAAAATACTGACATGAAACAGATAGAGGTGGATATTGCTATCCCACTATTCCCACTATTCTTACTGCATGAAACATATAGCGTCTTCTTTTAAGTAATTTGAAACTGTCACCTTAGGCTTTCATTAGTGCTTTTAATATGGTATTATGTGTTAGTTAGCAGTTTGAATACCCTTCTTTGTATCAATACTAACATGTAATATGTGTTCTCTGGCAGTCTGAATACCCTAAATACACTCCATTGCTTGTGAAGATTTTGGATAGTTTACTTTCTCGTTGCGATATTGGGGACAAAATCCACCATTACGAGGAGGTGAGTTTTATTTTTTTAAAACAAAAAATTGTATGAAACTGTTGATGGCTCTCTTGAGTTTTGGTTGGGAAAGCATATTGCTGAGGTTTGTCCCTATTTGTATGTTGCTTGAATTCTGATGAAAAGAGAATGTATGCATGGATTAATCAATGAAAAGAGTAAGAAATCTTTGTTTGTAACTCCTAATTATCTACAATTGATTGAGTGTAAGCATAAATAGATGATGGGTTGTTGTCTTCAACTCTCAGTGATTTCCACTTAACTAATAATGTAACTTTCAATCAAGTTTTTTTTGGCACCTCTTTCAATCTTTCCTGTTTCAGTTCTCTGTCTTGTAACTCTTAGTTCTCTGTAACTCTCAGTCATACTTTATTTATGCTCGCCTTGCAGGAGATCTTTTGGTTTTGTTACTTACTACTCTCCTTGAAGGTGACTTAATTGAAGATCAGGTACTTACACACTAGTATTTGCATTGTGTAGTGCTCTCTAACTCATTTTTGTTAGTAATTTTTCTTCTTCAATCTTCGTTTTGTTAAAGCTATTGTTCTTTCTTGATATATATACTTGTAATTTTCCTTGAATTTACTAAAAGAATGAGTTGTTGGATTCTGAGTTGGTGTTTTGTTGGATTCATATATAATGACTTATATGTGTAAAGCTAAACTGTTTGATTTAAATTCTAATATCATGTTATTTGTTTCTTCTTTTATAGTAATTCATCAACAATAACCAGCTGCAAAGAGTTCAAGTGACACACTTGCCTTGTCGAACTCACGAGGAGGATCACCGAAATGCAAAACTGCAAGACAAGGTTAGCAATCCGTTTTATGACAACTTTTTATGCTTTTGCTGTTATATGTATTTGTGTTATTGTAACTAATCTTTGTCTGGTTTTTGTCTACTATGCAGCAAACCCAAAGGTCTATTAAAGAGGAAAAAACCAGAAGGTCCAACTGCTATAATCAACTCAAAGAAAGCAATCTAGCGGCTGTGTCGAGAACAACCTACTGTTAATGGGGATTTAGCAGCAAATGGAGAGGATGTTGCTGGTCCGGCTCTCCCTACTACGACTGTTGCCGCAGTGGATCCTCCCACTTCGACCCCAGCAGTGGATCCTCCCACTTCGACCCCAGCAGTGGATCCTCCCACTTCGCCTCGGGTCGGTTCGGTTGCGCTTAATGTAGCGGGGGATTCTGTTGATAATTCCCATCCGAGCACCAGTCATGATGCCACTTCTGTGCAGTCTGAGCCGGTTCATTCATATTATATGACGACCGTCACAGGTATTCCACTAAAATAATAATCTATTTGACTTCCAATTTTTTATAATTTTTTTTTATAATTTACTAACTCATTTTTAATCATAGTTGATGATAATGGAGTGGAGAAACAAGTAAATTCAAATTTGAATAAACTCTGGACCGAAAGGCCTCCCTACAAAGTTATTGTTAAAGCCAATGAATTGGGGCAACCTATTGGAGAGGAAAGTAAACTCCTTGGAGGATTTTTAGGAAAGTTGGGTCGGGATCAAGTATGGCTTCCAATGAGTCCACAGTTATGGAATACTTATTCTCGTGGTGTCAAAGATAAAGCGGTTGAGTATGTTAAGGTATGTAACTTATTTTGCATCTTTCCAAATAGAGTTCTAACTTGTGTTTGTGTTCTATATTTGAATTCAAAGCATAACTGTTTTATTAATCTGATTTTTCTGCATTATTGTTTATATTTTCAGACTAGATTTCGCTTTGACTTTGAGCCACACCCATGGCTAGAAATGAATATGGGAAAAAGTGGAGGGACTACAAGCATAAATTGAAGAAAGAATTCTATAGAGATACACTTGATGCGACGAAAGCTGCGCGAGATCCAAAGATACCCGCAACCCTTTTTGACCCCATGGCAGAATATTGGCACTCAACAAAAGGAAAGGTAAATCTTATTACTATTTGAACTTGTCGAAAAAGTGCATTCTTGTTGGTACATTATTCTTGTTGGTATATTAACATTATGCATTTTTGTTAATGGAAAAGGAGAAAATACGAAAAGTGAGCCGAAAATGTCAACATAATCTTCATACTGCAGGCTCAAAAAGCTTTGCGAGACTGAGAAATGAGATGGTAAGTAATTTACCTTGTTGCATTTTTAAAGAATGTAAATATTAATCTTGGTTGCTGCTACTACTTTTGTTCTTAAATTTAAATAAGTTGAACAAATTGTTTTCTCCTATGACATGCAAATTCTCAATGGATTTCTTTATAGAGAAAAAAAGGAGAAGATGTTGGGCGTCTTAACGTGTACAAGAAGACGCATACAAGAAGAAATGGAGCACCTGTAAACGAAAAAGTCGGGGATGTTTTGGTGAGTTTTCCAATTCTAAATGAAGCAATTGTGGTCATTTAATGTGTATTATTTCTGTTTGCAAGTGGCTCTGACATGTGGTTATTTGTAATTGTTATTATAGAAAAGGATAGATCAATTGCAGACAACCGCATCTACGGAGGATACACAGAATTTGTCAAAGGATGAAGTTGAAAGCAGAATTTTGGTTGAGGTGTTAGGGGAAGAACAACCTGGCAGAGTCAGATGTCTTGGATTAGGGGTCACACCAAAAGACATCTTTAAAGACAATGCTCATATGTTCACGACCTACTCAAAGGGAAGATCTTCATCAGAGGTTCAGCAGCTAAGAGAAGAAATGCAGGTTCGAAATTTAAATTGCATTGCTTTCTAATTTGATGAAAACGTGATATTACAATATTGGACTGTTTTTCTCATTTTGATTGGACATGGGTTATTTTTTCGTTTTAAAGTTATTTTTGGCTGTTGTGTGCAGCGAAGGGAATTACAAAGCCAACAAGAGATTGCAAGAATTGAAGAAGAGAGACGAGCGGAGAGACAAGCCCTTGATCGTTTGACTGCTGAAAATGCTCGAATTTCCTCCAAACTAGATAAGCTCATGATGTTTGTTGCACAAAAATTCCCTGATTCTATAGATGTTGTGACAGAGAGTTCGCCACAGGTAATCACATTTCCATTTTCATAATTGATCAAATTTAATGTATATAAAAGTCTTTGACCCTAAACTGATTTTCTAATTATATTTTTTAGTAGGGCACTCAAAATGCTAATACTAGTGGCGGTGGAGATGGCGATGGCGATGGTGGTAACTTTTTTGTCAATACTTCAATTTCCAGTGCACAATCACGTTGTGGTAAACAAGTAGATACAATATGATTCTTTTGATTCCTTAAATTCCTTTAATCATGTGTGGTTGATGTAACACTGGAACAATATAGATATTTTAGTGAAAATTGTGTATAGAACAATTTTTATATATATGCTACTTTTGAATACCATTTGGATGTAATGAACTTCCTTTGTTAATTAAGTGTATTTCTTAAAAATTTCATTTCAATTATAGCTTCTAATATTTTATATTTTGTGCTATTATTGTATAGAAATAACTCCCACTCACCCTAAATTTTCCTATAAATGAATGCCCTGATTTGGAGCATGTGTGAATAGAAAACGCCCTTATTTAGCAGCGTCTATAGAACAAAACGCCCTTATTTAGCGGCGTCTACAGAACAAAACGCCTTTATTTAGCGGCGTCTACAGTACAAAACGCCCTTATTTAGCGGCGTCTTAAGAACAAAACGCCCTTATTTAGCGGCGTCTTCAAAACAAAACGCCGCTATATTTAACTGCTTTTTTAAAAAATATAGTGTTAAATACATATATAGCGGCGTTTAGACGCCCCCAAATAGTGGCGTCTAAACGCCAATATGCAATTTAGAAAAGTATAATTTTCATAAATGTGTCCAGATAGCGGCGTCTAGACGCCGTTAAATAGTGGCGTCTAGACGCCACTATATATTATTTTTAAGAAAATTTAATGATATCGGAAAAATTGTATTACGGCGTCTATACGCCTCTATCTGACGGCGTTTAAACGCCGTTATACGAATAGCGGCGTTTAGGACACAGACGCCACAAAATAAGGGCGTTTGTTATAACGGCGCCTCTAGCGGTGCCGTGTTAGACGCCGTTATTTAGTATACCGGCGTTTATAAACGCCGCTATATGTAAAAAAAAAGCGTCGCTATCTCACTGTTTTTTTGTAGTGTGGGGTAATTTCCCTTCTAACTCGATAATTGTTCTCTGAAATTTGGTTCATTTATGTTGAAATTTTGATCTGCCTATCTCTCTGTTTACAAGTGGTAATTAAGGGATAAGGAAGAGGGTGTTGAACTGTCAACTTTGAGCCGGTGAAGGAAGGTGACCTCTCTTTTGGTAAATTTTCCTTTATAACTGCCTAAAAGTTGAGTTTATCTGTTGTGTTGAGTGCATTGGAATTCCATGTGTGGCCTTGTTTCGTTGACTGAATTTCTGCTTCTGCTTTGCTGATTTGACTCACATGAGATTTGTTTGATTGAACACTGTTTGATGTCTCGCAAATTGCTGGAATTTGATGATCTCGTGCCACTGCCCATGTTTTCAAATTTGTTATTACTGATTCCTTGGTTGCTTCAATTCCTTGATTTCTTTGTGCTTGGCCTTAATTAAACTGCTGGTGCCCTTGTTCATGCTTGAACCTTTACTGTCTAACTTCTTCTTAGTTAGAGGAAAACCAAGTGATAGTGAACTTGTAGTTTGAAAATACTTTCCTGTGGTAAAATTGTATGTTCTGTTTGCACTTGGGATTTGGCTTGTTTGCTTGTGCTGAACCAGTTACTTGACTGACATTATTTTGTTGTATTGATGTAATCAAGTATGGATGCATCGAAATGTATGCAGGTGGGAAACAAGCTCAATCAAAAGTACTTAAGGCAAGCCACTTGATCATTGGGACAATTCTAAGGAAGCCAAAGTGTTTGCAAAAGAGTTAATTTATAAGAAAAACGAGGTGCGCAAGGAGGTGTGGAATCATGGCATCCCATTTTTTTTTAAACAAACATATGTATTGAACTTTGAGAAAATAAAATCTTTTTGTATTTTTGCTATTTCCATTTGTTTGCATTTTGTATTTTGAAAAAATATGTAATCTAAAAAGTGAAATGAAATGCGAATGAATAAATGAGAAACAATGAATTCCTTTTTTGTGATTTTAAAATTCCAATTTTTTCTTTTTTTTTGTACTTTTTACAATGAAAACTACTTACTTAGCAAGATGCAATATCCAAATTCCATTTATGTCATGTCTAACTAACTGCTAGATTGAGGGTTAATTACTTAATGAACTAAATTGAGCTTAAATTACATGATTAAAATGCAACCAAACTAAATTACTATATGAGGCTAAGCCATGAAATATGCAAAACGCCAAAGGTGCATGTTAAGATTTTTTAGGTTTTTCAAATGCAATCTAGATGGCTAGAAATGAATTAGCTAATCTAAATGAAAAGTGGACTTAAAATGACAAAAATGCCCCTGAACATACAATTGACCAAAATGCCCTTATGTGACTCTAATGCCAATTAAGAAATAAATTGATTTGAATTGAATTGAAGGATATAGGACAGAGACGGGTTTCTACAGAGAGCATTGAAAATAATTAAGAACACTAAACCAAGAAATAACAACTATCAAAGAAAATAATTTATGAAGACAAATCCTCCAACATAGAATTAATATCACTCTTGACAAAATTAATATGGATCATCGATATCAAAAGATCATGAAAACAATGGATAGTTTGCCTAGACTTAATTAAAATCTATTAATTATCTTAGATGAATTAACCCATATCACAGCGATTAACTCCTGTTATTCAAAATATCACTTTACCATCACAGCTTAAGATCCATTAAGAATAAAGCATTAAGCATAGTAATTATTAACAAATACAAAAGTAATAAGAATATGACATACAAATCACTTTTGATTCTTAAAATCTCTTGGAAGGAACGATTAATTCTCAACCAATTGCTACCAAATAATCAACCTAGTTACTAGTCATCTCACCAGAATTGATTTAGCTAATGTAAACTTAATTTATCAAGAAATTGACCTCTCTAATCCATCAAAACAAGTAAACATGCAATTCAAACAGAGATTTAAGAAATACCCAATAAAGATTTCATTGAGAAGTGCAAAATCTCCCCATAATAAAAGTCAAGAGATCAATTAAATTCTACATTGGAGAAATTAAGGGATCACCTACTCATGGATTGAATAGCCATCCAAAGAAAAGGGATAGAAAACTTAGCAAAATAGGTCTGGACGGCAGCCTCTCTTCTTGCTCTCCAAATCGTCTTACCTCCTCTAATTTTTGAGAGAAAAGGTGTATATTTATACTAGAGACTTAGGGCAAACTTAACCTAGGACAAAATAGACTTTCAAGCTCATTAAACCTCCTTCAATTGAATGTAATTTCGTTCTCCAGGTCTGGGCTATCTCCAAATACGGAACTTAGGCTAAGCACATTAACTTGGGCTTGATTTCATGGGCTTTTCTAGGTCTAGCTTGTTTATAGAAACTTCAGGGGCATTTTCGTCCATGATAACAGCAAAACTAGGTTTCGACCAAAACACGAAAGTTGTAGCTCTCGGACTTAGCTTTCCAACTCATACTCATACACCTCATTTGAAGTTATGAAACAAAAGTTATGGCAATTTTCCCAAACTGTCGCCAAATCTGGAAAGAAAAGAACAAGCTTCAGCTTGAAGACACACTGGTGCGCGCGCTGACATGCACCCCGACTCCACCTGGGTGCCCACATGGTTGGCCTGAGCACCCAGGTGATAAGCCTGAGCATCCATGTCTTCCTGATGGCTCGACATGTCTTCTTGCAACTTGAACTCTTCTTACTCTTTTGCTTTATGACTTCAATAAGCATAAAATTCACTCCATAAATTCTTCATTCACGAACATGATAGCTCCAAATGCTTCCAAGAAAATCCATGAAAAACCTTTGTGCCAAAAATCAATCAAAATAGCACCAAAAAGTGTCAAAATCAACATATTTGTACATTCTACCTCTTCAACACTTACAATCATAAATGTAAGCATTATAGGGCAAAATCTAGCAGAAATATGTTCAAAAGCATAGGAAAATGACCATAAAAACATGCATAATTTTGGTCTGATCAAGGCCCAATCCTAATGTCATCTAAACTTAATAATAAGCTAATCAAAGATAGAATTAAGCCCACACAAGGCCGAATTGGCCTATGCAAGCCCAACTACACATCGATTGCAAGTAAGGTGATGGTCTTGGAATTGATCGATGAATGCTTGCTCAAATCATCACCAAAGCTCTTCAATTGCACATCGATGACCTTCATGTCTACAAGATGAGTTCGAACAAGGCCCATAAGTGCAGCCTTGAACCTTTTAGCTCTTGATCTTGTCATCGGACCCGATGGTAAGCTTAATGGATCAAATGACATCTTCTTGGAGCTTGGAACAATCTCATCGATATCTCCATGGACTCCATGCATCTTCATGCTTCCTTGCACATCCTTTCCTTGCTCTCCATTGTCATCTTCAAGTCCATGATCAACCTTGGGTGCATCATCCCTTCCCCCTTGAAGAAGATTTGTCCTCAAATCTGCATCAATATAAAAAAGAGACAAGTCAGCAACATTAAAAGAAGCACTCACATTACCATACTCACTAGGAAGATCTAGCTTGTAGGCATTGTTGTTAATCCTCTCCAACACTTGGAATGGACCATCTCCACGAGGTAAAAGCTTGGATTTCCTCTTCACAGGAAACCCTTTCTTTCCTTAAATGCAACCAAACCCTTTCTTTTCTTTGCGTCCATTGTTAGCCATCTTCATGTAGTGTTGAGTTTTCTTCTCAATGTTTGCTCTAACCTTCTCATGAAGTTCTCTAACAAATTCAGCGTTCCTTTTGCGATCCATGTCGACTTGCACACTCAAAGGTAAACTCATCAAATCCAAAGGAGTCAAAGGATTAAATCCATACACAATTTCAAAAGGTGAATAACTAGTAGTACTATGTATGCTCCTATTGTATGCAAATTCTACATGCGGCAAACAATCCTCCCAAGTTCTTAAGTTCTTTTTAATTAAAGCTCTAAGCAAGGTAGATAAAGTTCTATTAACAACTTCAGTTTGTTCATCCGTTTGAGGATGACATGTTGTTGAAAACATCAATTTAGTACCTAGCTTACTCCATAAAGTTCTCAATCAAAAACAATGGTTATAGGCATTCCATGTAATCTAACAATCTCCCTAAAGAACAAGTTAGCTACAATAATGGCATCATCGGTCTTAGAACATGCAATAAAGTGTGCCATCTTAGAAAACCTATCAACCACAACAAAAACAGAATCTTTACCTCTCATAGAACGAGGAAAACCTAACACAAAATCCATGCTTATGTGTGTCCCAGGTTCATGAGGTATAGGTAAAGGTGTATACAATCCATGAGGTTTAGATGTAGATTTAGCCTGCAAACAAACAATAGAACTAGAAACATGCTTTCCTACAACATATCACATCATAGGCCAAAAGAAGTGTTCATGTAAGATCTCATACGTTCTATCAACACCAAAATTACCCACTAAACCTCCTTCATGTGATTCCCTCAATGCATCAGCCACAACATTCTCCTTACCTTTCTTATATCGCACCACATAAGGAAACCTCTCAATGAATTCCATCCACTTAGCATGTCGTTTATTCAACTTTTGTTGGCCTTTCAAGTACTCCAAGCTCTCATGATCAGTATGAATAACGAACTCTTTAGGCCACAAATAGTGTTGCCAAGTTTGCAAAATGCTCTCACAAGAGCATACAACTCCTTATCATAGGTTGGATAGTTTAATGCAGTCTCATTCAATTTCTCACTAAAGTAAGCTACAGGCTTTCCTCATTGCATTAGAACAGCTACAATTCCTACACCTGATGCATCACATTCAATCTCAAAAGTAGAATTAAAGTTAGGTAAAACAAGCAAAGGAGCATTAGTAAGCTTAGTTTTTAATGTCTCAAATGCTTCTAGTTGTTCTGAACCCCATTTGAATGGTGCATTCTTCTTCATCACACTTGTTATAGGTGCTGCCAAGGAGCTAAAGTCCTTAAAAACCCCCCTATAAAATCCAGCCAAGCCATGGAATGATCTCACTTGACCAACAATGGTTGGTGTTGGCCAATCTTTGATGGCTTTGATCTTCTCTTCATCAACTTCACCCTGCGCACTCACAACAAAACCAAGGAAAACAAGCCTATTTGTTCAAAAGGTGCACTTCTTAAGGTTAGCATACAGTTTCTCAACCCTAAGCACATCCAATACACATCTCAAATGCTCAACATGATCCTCTAGAGTGCGGCTATAAACAGGTATATCATCAAAGTAAACAACAAAAAACTTACTAATAAAAGCTCTTATAACATGGTTCATTAGCCTCATAAAAGTACTAGGTGCATTAGTCAATCCAAAAGGCATAACTAACCATTCATACAATCCAAGTTTAGTTTTAAAGGCAGTCTTCCATTCATCACCCTCTTTCATGCGAATTTGATGGTACCCACTTTCTAAGATCAATCTTAGAAAATAAACAAGAACCATGCAATTCATCTAGCATAACATCTAATCTAGGAATAGGGTGACGATACTTAACTATTATGTTGTTGATAACTCGACAATCAACACACATTCTCCAAGTTCCATCCTTCTTTGGAACTTGGAACACAGAAACAACACATGGAGAAAGGCTTTCTCACATATAACCCTTTTCAAGCAACTCTGCAACTTGTTTCTCCAACTCCTTAGTCACATCAGGATTAGTCCTATAGGTTGGCCTATTAGGAATATGTGCTCCAGGAATAAAATCAATTTAATGCTCAATTCTTCTAATGGGTGGTAATCCACTAGGAATTTCCTCTAAAACACATCTGCATAATCACTCAAAAGAGAAACAATATTGCTTGGAATATCTCCAGCCAAGTTGTTAGTAATCATAAGTGTATTTCGAAACAATAGTAAGATCAAACAAGAATTCTCATGCAAAACACTCTTAATCTGACTCTTAGTAGCTAACATACACTCTTTAACAACTTTTTTGAAATCCCTTTCTTTTCACCCAAAATAGATTTGTTTTCAACACAAACAATATTTCAACTAGGTTCGTGTGTACTCTTTTCTTTATCCCTAAATTCAGCCTCTAATCTAGCAAATTCATCTCTCAATTTCAATTGATCTCTTAAAGCTTCTTGAGGTGATAAAGGAACTAAAGTAATAGGAATCTTACCTCACATAAAGGAATACTTGTTGGCCTCACCATCATGTTTCACCTTGTTGTCATATTGCCAAGGCCTCCCAAGCAAAACATGACAAGCTTGCATTGGCAAGATATCGCATAAGACATCCTGATTGAGCCAAAAACAACCCTATTTTTATACCTATTTTACTATGTTTTTGGATCTATTTATGCTTAATTATATGCTATTTTGATGATAATTGTGTTTTAAGTTCTTAAGTGATGTGAAATTGAGAAATTCTTATTTTTCACCTCTTTTGGAGCTATTTTGATGACTTTTTACACAGATTTTAGCAAAGCAATTTTGAGCATAGATTTGGAGATTCGAAGTTCGTGTTTGAAGGCCATTTGAAGATAAATTGGAGACTTGAAGACCATTGAAGATTTATTTCAAGAGGAAGAATTGAAGAATTGGAGTTTTAATTGAAGACAAGCCATGGACAAGCCCTCAAGCTTTGGTATTTATGGATAATTTATATGGGAAGATACTCAACCCATATAAAATATTAATTGGAATTAAAATCCCAATTAATGACTCCTAAATCCAAGGAAATACCAAAATCCCGTAGATTCCCGATTCTAGTCCTAACAGGATTAGGATTCAGGAGCAGGTTTGGTAGCAAAATTCATAACTTTCTGCTTAGACCTCCGTTTGAAGCCCATGAGTACTCGTTGGAAAGCTGACTCCGAGATCTACAACTTTCTTTTGAAGTCCAAGACCCAGTTCTGCCATCTTCAAGCCCAAAAATGCTGTCGAAGTCACTGCACGAATTCAGCAAAAATTCAGGATCCTATTTTGACTTGGATTCTACTCTAGAAAGACTTTTAATTCAACTTGGAGTCCAAGTTAGACCCTTAAACCGTCCTACAATCCTTTCCAAGTTAGGATTGGAATTTCTAGGGTTATTTCCACTATAAATAGGCACCATAGGTCTAGGTTTTCAACACAATACACACACAAGTAGATCTAGAAATTATTCTGTAGAATTGTTGAAGATTTGGAGGACAAAAGCCTCTGTGTCGCCGCCCCCCCTTCTCTTCTTCCATTCAAAAGATAAGTTTTTCTTCTTATTCTTTGGATGCTCACTCAATTTATGAGTGAGTAATCCTTTTCTTAACTCCAATGTAGAATTTAATTGATCTCTTGACATATATATTGGTGAGATTTTGTGCTTATATATGATAATTGTTGGAGTATTCTTTTGATCTCTGTTTTAATTCTATGTTGCTTGTTTTGATTGATTGAGCCGGCACTTTTCATGATAAATTAAGTTAGCATTAGCTAGACCAAGTCGCGGATTGACGTTCAGGCTTGGTTGTTTGTAGTAATTGGGGGAGGACGAAAGTCCCTTCCAAGGGAGATAAGGAACTTTGAGTGAGAAATTGCTCTTTGTGCTTGTATAAATTACTAGTTCTTAGTGCTTTGATCCCTAGCAAATCTTTAAGGCTTTGCGGCTAATTGATTAGTTAGGAGGAAAAAGGGGTAATTTAAGCTCTTGCGAGTAATCTTATCTAATTAAGGTGATTTAGGATTTAATTCCGACAATTTATTCTTCGTTTTCATAATTATTAGATATCAATGATCCATGTTATAATTGTCAAGAGGGATATTAATTCTATGTTGGAGGTTTTTATTAATTGTTTTCTTAATTATTCACTCTTTTCTTGTTAATTGTTTTCTTTAATTTTCTTGATTGTTCTCTTGATTGATTTTAATTGCTAGTTTGATTAGGTTTAATTTCACTATAAAAATTCTCTTTAATTTGTTTAATTGTTTTAAGAAAAAAATTAATAACTTATTTCTCTGTGGGTTCGACCCCTACTTGCCCTATCTACTTTAGTTAGAAATTTATTGGGAATTTTATTTTTATGATTTGTTGACGACCGATCATAAATTTTGGCGCCGTTGCCGGGGAAATTGCGTTTTATTTTTCTTTTTCTTTATTTTTTTAATTTGCACTTGATCTTCTTTTATTTTGTAGGAAAAATTCAATGGAGCAACCACGTTCGTTAAGGGAGCTGAATTCCAACTGTGAAGTGCCGCCCCTATGTATTGATTATCCAGCCTTGGATATGACATACAAACTGAAGCCAGGACTAATCCGTATGTTGCCGATTTTTCAAGGAGAACCTCATGAGAATCCTCACGAGCACCTGCAAGTTTTCTCTATCAAGTGTACTGCAATTACTGGGATGCCTGAAGAACAAGCTAAACTTCGAACTTTTCCACTCACTCTTGAAGGAAAAGCAAGGAGCTGGTTTGTGAGCCTAACACCAAAATCCATAACTTCGTGGAAAGAATTGGAGAGAGCATTCTTAAACAAGTATTTTCCAGAAGCGAAGCGAGCTGTTGTCAGAAAAAGAATCAGTTCTTGTCAACAATCACCTGACGAGAAGTGGCATCAATACTAGGAGAGATACAATGGGATTTGTGCAAGTTGCCCTTATCACAACTTGAGTGAAGCACTTTTAATTCAAAATTTTTATGATGGGCTTCTCTGTGAAGATCGAACATATATCGATTCTGCAAGCGGAGGAAGCCTTACACTCAAGACACCTGAAGAAGCAAGGAAGCTGCTCAACACCATGACGGAAAACTTCCATCAGTTCTCTATAAAGGAAGATTTCTTATCCAAAGGATCAAAATCAAATTTGGAGATGAACGAATTTATGGATAGCACTAAAAACGCCATATCTTCATTGACTGTTCAATTTGGAAGTCTAGCAAAGATGTTTACCGACTACATAAGTATCCAACAAGCTTCTATTCAAGATCGTTCATATGCACCGCAAAGATATGTGAATGAAAATACAAGAGGATACGGAATCAAGTCGATGGAGGAAATTCAACCGTGGCAAGCACAAAACATGGAATTACCTGATATTCCGCTTCCACCTTCTATATCGTCACCTCAAGCACCTGCTTTCTCTGTCGAACCACCACCAGTTGCTGTACCTGAAATTCAAACAGAAGAGGAGACTCCAGCCGAACCCAAGAAGAAGCAATCTACTTCATCACCAAGAGCCTATCGACCTAAATCAAGATTTGAAGGGATGAAGAAGATGGAGACTATTTATGGTCCACCACCGTTTCCTCAAAGGTTCGCACAACCACTCAATTCACTTCGCAATTTAGAGGTAAATATTCCTTTGCTTAATGAAGTTGCAAGAGTGCCCAAGTACGCTTCTTTTCTTAAAGAACTATGCACTGCTAAAATAAAATTTTCTGAAAAATATGCCTGCATGAATGAAAATATATCTGCTGCTTATCAGAGAATATTGCATCATAAAAGTGAAGATTTAGGATCCTTTTCTATTCCTTGCAAAATTGGAAAAGAAAGATAGAAAGAGCTATGTGTGAATTTGGATCTTCTATCAATATTATGCCTTTTTCTATCTATTCCCAATTGAAAGTAGAACATATGACTAAAACTGATCTTATTGTGCAATTTGCTGACAGAACTAACATTAAACCTGAAGGTTTAGTTGAGAATGTTTTAGTGCAGATAGGAGACTTTGTTTTTCCTGCAGATTTCTATGTCCTGAAAATGAGTGAAGATGATCTTCATCTACCGCACCTGCCGTTGCTGCTAGGGAGACCATTCCTTTCAACAGCCAGCGCGAATTTCGACATGAAAGATGGAAAACTCAGCATGAAATTTGATGGTGAAGCCATTGAATTCGACATAAGTGAAGCCATGAAGACTCTTGCCGAAATCCATTCCATCTATGCAATTGATGCAATTGAAGCCTGTTCTGAAAAAGTTCAATCACTCCAATGTGAAGATGAGCTTGAACTAGTTCTTGCAAAAAGGCTGGACGAAGAAGAAATCAAGGAAGCAGAAATCCTGACACCAGAAGACGTAGCTGCAACCATCAGAGAACTGGAAACATCACTTACTGTCGGATAAAAAGCATCAGTTTCCTACATCAGTTTGGAGCCAACGCCAACACCCTTGCCATCCATTATTCAACCACCTGAAGTCAAGCTGAAACAACTACCTGAAGGCCTAAAATACGCTTTCCTTGGAGACAAAGAGACTTTTCCCGTTGTTATTTCAAGTAAATTGAATAATTTACAAGAAGAACAACTCATCAGAGCTTTGAAAGAATACAAGGAAGCCATCAGATGGACTGTTGCTGATATCAAGGGAATAAGTCCTACTGTATGTATGCATAGGATTCGACTTGAAGATGACGCAGTACCCGTTCGACAGCCACAAAGAAGACTCAACCCCAACTTAGCTGAAGTCGTCAAGGAAAAAGTGCTCAAATTACTTGGAGCCGGTCTCATTTATGCTATATCAGATAGTAAATGGGTCAGCCCTGTTCAAGTAGTACCCAAGAAATCTGGATTCACCGTCGTGGAAAACAAAGATGGAGAGCTAGTTCCTCAAAGACTGCAAAATGGATGGAGAGTATGCATCGACTACAGAAAGCTGAATTCTGCTACAAGGAAGGACCACTTTCCATTGCCATTCATAGACCAGATGCTGGAGAGATTAGCTTGCAAAGCCTACTATTGCTTTCTGGATGGGTATTCCGGATACTTCCAAATTCCAATAGCACCTGAAGACCAAGAGAAGACCACCTTTACATGCCCATTCGGTACGTATGCCTATACAAGAATGCCTTTTGGTTTATGCAATGCACCTGCAACTTTTTAAAGGTGTATGATGAGCATCTTTCAAGATTATGTGGGGGACAAGATGGAAGTGTTCATGGACGATTTCACTGTCTATGGAGATAACTTCAATCAATGCCTTCATAACCTAGAGCTCATCTTAAAAAGGTGTGTTGAAACCAAATTGGTGTTAAATGCCGAGAAGTGCCACTTCATGGCAGAACAAGGCATTGTACTAGGCCATGTAGTTTCCAAATAAGGGATGCAAGTCGACAAGGCCAAAGTTGATGTAGTTCAGAACCTGCCATACCCAACATGTGTCAAGGATATCCGATCATTCTTAGGCCATGCTGGATTCTACAGAAGATTTATCAAGGATTTCTCGAAGATTTCAGCACCGATGTGTAGACTACTTCAGAAAGATGTAGAGTTCGAGTTTGGACGATGACTGCAAAGAAGGCATTCGACAAATTGAAGACTGCCCTGACCACCACTCCAATTGTTAAGCCACCAGGATTGGAAACTACCATTCGAGGCAATGTGTGATGACAAGTGACGTTGCCATTGGAGCTGTTCTAGGACAGAAAGTAGACAAGGTACCTCATGTTATCTACTATGCTTCAAGACCTTTGGATGCTGCTCAGAAGAATTACACCACCACGGAGAAAGAGATGCTCGCTGTTGTCTTTGCCCTGGAAAAATTTCGTCCATACATCCTGGGATCCAAGGTGACAATCTACTCCGATCAAGCTGCATTAAGATATCTAATGGCAAAGAAAGATGCAAAGGCTAGGCTTATGCGATGGCTATTGCTCTTTCAAGAATTTGATATCGAAATCAAGGACAAGAAGGGAGCAGAAAACGTTGTAGCTGATCATCTAAGCAGAATTGAAGGTAACAACGAAGAGATAGCAATCAATGAAGCGCTACCTTTTGAAGACTTGTTTGTCGTTTCTCAACTTCCATGGTATGCAGACATTGTTAATTTCTTGGTCACTAGAAGTCTACCTCCAGATCTAAGCAAAGGGAAGAAATTAAAGATCATCAATGATGCCAAGTATTATCTTTGGGATGATCCATACTTATGGAGACAAGGTTCTGATCAAGTTATGAGAAGATGCATACTTGACAACGAAATACAATCAGTTCTGAAGTTCTGCCACAATGATGAGAGCGGACGCCACTTTGGACACAAGAAGACAGCAAGGAAAATCTTGGTTTGTGGATTTTATTGGCCTAGGATCTTTCAAGATTCTTATGAATACTGCAAGAATTGTCCACGCTGTCAGAAAGTGGGAAATATTTCGAGGAGAAGCCAAATGATTCAAAGTCCAATATTCGTTGTTGAAATCTTCGATGTATGGGGTATTGATTTCATGGGACCTTTCCTCCATCGAGAAAAAAAAACATTACATTCTTCTAGCCGTGGACTATGTCTCCAAACGGATTGAAGCAGCTGCTACTGAAAAGGACGATGCCAGAACAGTGGTCAAGTTTATAAAGAATAACATTCTACATAGATTTGGAATACCAAGAGCCCTCATAAGTGATCGTGGAACTCACTTCTGCAACAAAATTGTACAAGCCTTAGTTGAAAAATATGGAGTAAGCCATAGGGTATCTACTTCATATCATCCTCAAACGAATGGTCAAGCTGAGATTTCTAACCGTCAAGTGAAGCTGATTCTGGAGAAAACAGTCAATGTTCAGAGAAAAGATTGGAGTATGCGACTAGGAGATGCTCTATGGGCATATCGAACAGCCTATAAGACACCCCTTGGTATGTCCCCATACAGAATTGTGTTTGGAAAACCATGCCATTTACCTATGGAGATAGAACACAAAGCTTGGTGGGCAGTGAAGCAATGCAATCTTAACTTCGACAAAGCTGGAATTCAAAGGATGCTGCATTTACAAGAACTTGAAGAGATTAGGAATGAAGCCTATGAAAATTCAAGGATTTACAAGGAGAAAACAAAAGCCTTTCATGATCAGAAGATATTGAGAAGATCATTCCATGAAGGACAAAAGGTTTTACTATTCAAGGGACAAATGAGAAAATTCCCTGGGAAATTAAGATCAAGATGGGCTGGTCCTTTTGAAGTACGAAGAGTATATCTCAATGGATCGGTAGAAATCTATAATCCAACCTCCCAGATGCAATTTAAAGTCAATGGACAAAGATTAAAACCATTCTTTAAGACTTTTCCCATAGGATGGATTGAGGAAATTATTTTGGAAGAACCAATTTATCTTCCAAAATAGGGGAATTGAAGAAAAGAGAAAGTCAAGCTAATGACTTTAAACAAGCACTTGTTGGGAGGCAACCCAATAATTTTAATCTCTAACTCAATTTTTATTTTGCAGATTTTAAAATTTTTCCATTTAATTGGAAGAAAAAATTTCAAGAGATGGAAGAAGCCAAGCACCGAGCCACGAACCATGCATGAACCATACATGGCCGGCCCTGGCTCGGTGGCATCAAGACAAGGCCCAGGCATGTCCAAGCCACAACCGGCCATGACCCGGCCATGCCGAGGCCAAGCACCAGCCACACTAGGCCCTAGCCCGGACATGTCCGAGCTAAAGGCCCGGGCATGTCCAAGCCACAGCCGGCCATGCCCGGCCATACCGCAAAGAATGGCCAAGACAAGGAAGCTATGACCCGGACAGTACCGAGCCATGCCGCGCATCAGCAAGACATGCCGCATGCCAGCACGCGACATTCGCAGGCTATCCGCGCCAAGCAGCAAGCCGCTGCTGCTGCCTAGCCCGCGCGCCTCAGTCTGCGCACAAGGCAGCGCTGCTGCCTTGGTGCCGCGGCACTTTCCTACTCTCATGCACTCCTCTTCCAATTAGGATTTTGACTCCTAATCAATTTGGATGATTACCACCTTTTCCAATTAGGTAATGGACTCCTAATCCAGGTATGATTCTTACTTTTTACTCTAATTAAAATCTCTTAAGAATAGGATTTGATCACTATATAAAGGCACCTCTACTTCCTCCTTTATTCACCAAAACAAGAAGCAATATTGGAGAGAAAAATTTTCGGTTTGAGCAAGAGAATAGTCGACTATACCAAGTCGACAAAAGAAGAATTTTTGGAAGAAGCTTATCGACTTAAGCAAGTCGATAAGTCGACAATTTTTTGGAGGAAAATTGTTGACAAATTTGCATGCAAACCGACGGTACTCTTCATCGACAATAAGAAAATTTTTGGAGGAAAATTGCCGACAAGAAGTAAGCAAGTCAACACCCCTCAACGTCGACAAGGAAATTTTGATTTTTCCTAGCCCTTGTGAAGATGTCGATGATGCTCACCACCATGGATTTTGAAGTTCAATTTAAGAATTTTCGGAACCAATTTTATCAAATTGGAGGCGCGTATTTTGGAGAGAAATTTCAAGGAAGCTTTCTGCGCCAAGATTGCCATGAACTTTTGGACATGATTGCCTCTCTGCCTGAAGAAGACATTGCTACCAAGCCCGGATTCAAAGCTAGAAAGATTTATCAATTTCTTTTGGAAAAAGCTAACAAGACTCAAGAAGTTGTTATGAGATCAAAGGCTAGAGCTGAGCATGAGTTCAAAAATCGGTTTCATCCCTATGAGAATCGATTTCACCATCCCCAAGGACCAAGGAATTTTAATGGAAGGATAAGACCACAAGTTGCACCTTGAATAGGCCCTTTTCCATGCCCCGGATGGGAGGATACCAAACTAAGCCCTATAGGCCACCCTATAGACCTCTTTTGCGATGTGCACCCTTTCCTCAAAGAACTCATGATCCAAATTATGCCTCTTCATCAAATAGGCCGATTGAAACTGTTTTACTGTGGAAGATTCAAGGCTCCATCGCCATTAAAGGAAATCAAGGATCCGGTAGATGGTCAAGGTGAAGACAAAATTGTGATTATTGCTTCTGATTCTGAGTCAAGTGATGCTTCTTGTGATAAAGAGGAAGAAGAGGTAAACCAAGAAAAAGAGGCTGAGGAAGAGCTTCATCCTTTCCTTGTTCGATGCAACGAGATTAGTGATCAGATTACTAGCTTAAGAGATGATTTTAATAATATAATTGGAAATTTGGATGACCTCTTCAATTTATTGGAGAAGGCTCTGAATAAACAAATTTAGGTTTAGATTTCAATTTCTAGATTTAAGATTTATTTTTATGCATCTTAGGATTAGTTATCTAGTTTATGCTTTAATTTGCCTTTATCTTATGTTTTTATTTTTCAAGTTTCATTAATAAACTATCTATCCAGTTTTATTTTTCTATCACCTTAATTTTCTATTGCCTTTATGTTTGAGTAATTATCTTCATCAAGCCACCAGGTATGTTTTCTTGAACCTTAACTCTTTATTTTCGGTAAGATATTATAGCATGAATTGTTTGCTTTTACATTGAGGACAATGTGAATTTTAAGTGTGGGGGGTGATTAATTGATAGATTTAGGTTTATTGCTTGAATAATTGAGTCATATGCTATTTATTTGCATGAGAACTTAGGATAGAAAATTGTTTGTTTTGGATTGTTTTTGGATTGATTATTCCCCAATTTTCAAATTGATTTTCGAAAAAATTCTTTCAGAAACTCGAAATTTTTGAATACTTTTTGAATTTTTCATGCATAAATTGATTAATTGATTTGATTATGATTGATGAATGCTTAGAATTTTAATAATGTTTGATTTATTGGTTGAGTTATAGCATGTTATTTGATTTCTTAGAATTAGGTATAATTGAAGTTTGTGATATGATCTTATTTATTAATTGCTTCTATGATTATCTATTTCTAGAACTTGTGTTCAATCTTGATTGAAGTTATGATTGAGAAAGTATGTTATTGGTATATGTCAAGAATAAGTGTGGGGGACTACTTATAAAAAGGGTAATTAAAAAAAATTAGATTTCAAAATGAAGTGCTCTCATGACAAGAGGAGAAGAGGTATTTCTGCATCTAAAAAAAAAAAATCCATTGCTGTCACTCTTTTCTTTAACAAAAGGAGTTAGTAACCCTTGGAAAGAGGATAAGAGGCATGGAATTGCGGAAATATTGTCCCTCTGGAAAAAATAAAAGGAGTCCTTCTAGAGTGCTAGTAGCCTCAAAAGGGAGTTAGTAACCCCTAAATCATGAACACTTCGAGGTTAGTAACCTCAATTTTCTAAAAACAATTACCCTCGAAAATCTATTATAACCCACAATGACCCTTGATGTACATCTATGGCACTACAATCTTTTGAGTAATGAAGAAAGAGAGGAAAACATAAGCCTATAGAGAGAAGTAGTTATAGAAAGTGAAAAATAGTAAGTGATTAAAACTACTTTGATTATGGCTACTTAAGAATGATGATACTTGTTATGTCTTGATTTTTGAATTTAGTATTATTATTATTCTTTGTTATTTTGATTTCATGATTGAATTGATTCTTTGATGAGTGTGTGAGTTCAAATTGATCTTTAGAAAAATTGATATTTAATTAACTTATACATTGATTTGCTAAGGGACTAGCAAAGTTCAAGTGTGGGGGAATATGATTGAGCCAAAAACAACCCTATTTTTATACCTATTTTACTATATTTTTGGATCTATTTATGCTTAATTATATGCTATTTTGATGATAATTGTGTTTTAAGTTCTTAAGTGATGTGAAATTGAGAAATTGTTATTTTTCACCTCTTTTGGAGCTATTTTGATGACTTTTTACACAGATTTTAGCAAAGCAATTTTGAGCATAGATTTGGAGATTCGAAGTTCGTGTTTGAAGACCATTTGAAGATAAATTGGAGACTTGAAGACCATTGAAGATTTATTTCAAGAGGAAGAATTGAAGAATTGAAGTTTTAATTGAAGACAAGCCATGGACAAGCCCTCAAGCTTTGGTATTTATGGATAATTTATATGGGAAGATACTCAACCCATATAAAATATTAATTTGAATTAAAATCTCAATTAATGACTCCTAAATCCAAGGAAATACCAAAATCCCGTAGATTCCCGATTCTAGTCCTAACAGGATTAGGATTCAGGAGCAGTTTTGGTAGAAAATTCATAACTTTCTTCTCAGACCACCGTTTGAAGCCCATGAGTACTTTTTGGAAAGCTGACTCCGAGATATACAACTTTCTTTTGAATTCCAAGACCCAGCTCTGCCATCTTCAATCCCAAAAATGCTGTCGAAGTCACTACACGAATTCAGCAAAAATTCAGGATCCTATTTTGACTTGGATTCTACTCTAGAAAGACTTTTAATTCAACTTGGAGTCCAAGTTAGACCCTTAAACCGTCCTACACTCCTTTCCAAGTTAGGATTGGAATTTCTAGGGTTATTTCCACTATAAATAGGCACCTTAGGTCTAGGTTTTCAACACAATACACACACAAGTAGATCTAGAAATTATTCTGTAGAATTGTTGATGATTTGGAGGACAAAAGCCTCTGTGCCGCCGCCCCCCTTCTCTTCTTTCATCCATAAGATAAGTTTTTCTTCTTATTCTTTGGATGCTCACTCAATTTATGAGTAATTCTTTTTCTTAACTCCAATGTAGAATTTAATTGATCTCTTGACATATATATTGGTGAGATTTTGTGCTTATATATGATAATTGTTGGAGTATTCTTTTGATCTCTGTTTTAATTCTATGTTGCTTGTTTTGATTGATTGATCTGGCACTTTCATGATAAATTAAGTTAGCATTAGCTAGACCAAGTCGCGGATTGACGTTCAGGCTTGGTTGTTTGTAGTAATTGGGGGAGGACGGAAGTCCCTTCCAAGGGAGATAAGGAACTTTGAGTGAGAAATTGCTCTTTGTGCTTGTATAAATTACTAGTTCTTAGTGCTTTGATCCCTAGCAAATCTTTAAGGCTTTGCGGCTAATTGATTAGTTAGGAGGAAAAAGGGGTAATTTAAGCTCTTGCGAGTAATCTTATCTAATTAAGGTGATTTAGGATTTAATTCCGACAAGCTATTCTTAGTTTTCATAATTATTAGATATCAATGATCCATGTTATAATTGTCAAGAGGGATATTAATTCTATGTTGGAGGTTTTTATTAATTGTTTTCTTAATTATTCACTGCTTTCTTGTTAATTGTTTTCTTTAATTTTCTTGATTGTTCTCTTGATTGATTTTAATTGCTAGTTTGATTAGGTTTAATTTCACTATAAAAATTCTCTTTAATTTGTTTAATTGTTTTAAGAAAAAGATTAATAACCTATTTCTCTGTGGGTTCGACCCCTACTTGCCCTATCTGCTTTAGTTAGGAATTTGTTGGGAATTTTATTTTTATGATTTGTTGACGACCGATCACATCCTCTTTGTACCTGCTTAAACAAAGAGTAACCAAAACTTGTCTGTTAACCCTAATTTCTTCTCTATCATTGAATCTACCTAAGCTATAGGGTTTAAGATGCTTAGAAGAAGGCAGTTGTAACTCCTTCACCAAATAAACACTAGCTATGTTTGTACAACTCCCAGCATCAGTGATCACACTACTAGGTTTCCCATTCACATAACATCTAGTGTGAAACAAATTCTCCCTTTGATTTTGAACATCCCCTTTCACATATGCACTTAAAGTTCTCCTAGCTACCAAACTCTTAAGTGGAACTAAATCATCACCATCATCAATTGCCGCCTCTTCATTGTTCCTTTCATCATCATCATCCCCACTAGTACCTAAGTTGAAATCTTCCTCTTCACTTAAAAGCTCACCATGCTCATTGAAATACATCACTTTCTTGTTAACACAATCCCTAACATAGTGACCAAATCCTTGACACTTAAAACACTTGGTGTGAGTCCTAGATGATGAACTTGAAGAATCCTTACTTTCAATTTTAGGACTTACAAACTCCTTTTTCGCACACTCCTTCTCCTTGAGTGGTGTTCTCTCATCTTTCCTAATAGGACTTTTCCATGAGCTGATTGATGATGTGTAACTCCTTTTGGCCGCACTATTTCTCTTCACTTGACCCTCGACCTTCAAAGCATGCTGCAACATTTCCTCTAAATCATAGTGTTGTTGCATCTCCACAATATCACGAATCTCCCTATTCAAACCCGAAAGAAATCTTGCCATAGTAGCTTGTGGAAATTCTTCAACTTCAGCCCTAGACATCAACAACATCATCTCTGAATAGTACTCATCAACACTCTTAGATCCTTGCCTCAATGCTTGCAAGCCTTGATAAAGAGAATTGCTGTAGTAAGTTGGCACAAACCTCTTCCTCATAACACTCTTCAAATAAGTCCATGTTTCAATTGGTCTCTTCATATTTCTCCTCCTAGATTGCACCAATTGATTCTACCAATTTAAAACATTCTCAACAAACTCAAGGATAGCGATTTGTACCTTCCTAGATTCGACATAAGGATGATAATCGAAGTAGATATCCTACTTTGACTCCCAATCCAAACAATCTTCTGGAATTCCCCTTCCATTGAACTTAGGAATTGTGTACTTGATGTTATCTTTAGGCTCCTCTCTTTCAACAACTCTTCTAGGTCACAAGTTATCCATATAAGCTTGTCGTCCAGCTTCTTGCTCCCTTAATCGATCTAATGGACCTCCCCTAGCAACTTGCCTAGGAGCTTGAGGCTCCCTCAAAGGATCATCAACTAATTCAACACCCAATTGTCTCCTTGGTGGTGGTGGTTGAGCATGTTGATTTTGGCCCTCTCTTATTTGTTGAACTTCTTGTGCCAAAGTATACATCCTTTGATCAATTTGAGTTGACATGTTATCCATTCGTTGCACTAGATTTTGCAACACAATAGCCAAATTGGCTTGATTTTCTCCTTCCTCCCTATCTCCCATTGTACCTGCACAAAAAGGTTATTATAGATAAAGAAAATCCTCACAAACAGTGTGTGTATTTACCACAATGTGCTCTCGTGCTTGCACACAACTAAGTGGGTTGGCCGCCCTCTAATCACACAATTGTCTTTTACCACTTCTTTTAGCTTCAATAGGCCTAATAAGAACAACTTGTAAGGATCAATTCGCTCTTCTCGTGACCTACTTGAGGAAAAAACAATTAGTAGCAAAAACTTAATGTGAATCAAAGGTAAGTGATCTAGAAATCAAACCAAACATGTAGCACTCCAATGTCGATGTAGACAGTCTCAATTCAAGCTTTGATTTGCTTATTTCAGCACAAAATTATTCTATTTTAAACTGGTAGAAGGTCGAACTCAACCTAAAAAAGGGTTGAAACAGCCCCCTAAACGTACAAACCTTAAGAATCCTAATTTGAAGCTTCAAATCCTATTTTGTACCACTTGAAGCCAAAACGCCTCCAAACTGAAATTCTTCAAAATCAACACTTCAATTGCCAAAAAAGCTTCCCAAAATCTTCAAAACATCTTTAAATTCTTCTCAATTTCTCCAATTAGGGCTAATTTGACATCACAAACCCTAATGCCCAAATAACCCCAAAAACGCTTACTTTTTTTTCTTATTTTTTTGAAATTTCACTATTTTTCTATGGAAGATAATAGTGTAAAAAGCCTAAATATAAAATTTCAAGCAATTCAAACCACTAACGAATGCAGAACAAAAATCTTAAATTCTACCTCCGAAAATTTTTTTTTATTTTTTTAATATTTTTCAATAAAACCTTGATGTATAAGAACTCCAAATCTCAAATTTCAAGGCAATCCGACCTCTAATGAGTCCAGAACAAAAATAAGAAAATTTAGACTCCAACTTGTGATTTTTTGCGATATAGATGAAGATGGAACTAGAACCTGATGAATGATGAATAGAATGATAGATTTACCGATTGAAGATGAAAACCTATGCTCTGATTACCAATTGATACGAATCTAGTTGGGATAAAAGCAAATCTACCCTTGAATTCCTCCAAAGATCAAACTTGAAACTCCAACTTAGAGTTGGCAATTGGGCGGGCTCGGGCGGGTTCGGGTTCGGGTTCAGGTTCGGGTACTTCGGGTTCGGGTATTTTCGGACTTGGGTTAAGTCGGGCTCGGGTTATGTCGGGATCGGGTATTTTCGGGTTCGGTCTCAGGTATGGTTCGAGTTCGGGCTCGGGTCTGATTTCGATTCGATATTCAGAATCCGATCTGGATCCGGCTCATCCCGGTTCAAGTGTAAGCTCTTTTTAAAGATTTTTTTAAATAAAAATAATTGTTTTATCTTTTATATTATAAGTTTATTAATAATATATAATATAATAATATAATATAACATTATTATCAATATATATAAAGATTGAATAATTGTTAAAATTACTAACAAATGATTAATAGAGAAAGAACAGTCTCATCCATAAAAACATTCAGAGAGTCCCGAAAACTCGACCACTCATTGAAAAATGAAAACCCTTCTTCAGATAGACTACGGTCACCGACCATTATTAAGTGGCGTGTAACATTTAAATTAATTGAATTAAATATAAAATACATATACTTTATTACTAATTTAAATTAATTAATGCTAATCAATTCTAAATTATTGCAAATTAAAACAAACTAAGCATTAAATTAAACAAATAATTAAAATGAAAGTCTTAAATTAAACAAATTAAAAGCTGATAGACCCTTAATTGAACCACTAAAGAGTTTTGGGGATTGAACTAAACTAAAATAAGGGACTAGATTGAACAAGGATAGAACTTTCGGTTTAAACCTTTGCTTCTGTTTCATCATCTGCTTTTGTAGACTCTTTATTTGTTTAAAAAAAATTTAACTTTCATGTATTTAATTAATTATACTTTAATTAGTTATAAGGGTACTTTTTAGTCTTTTGCTTTAACTTATATAAGTTATATAAGTTATATATATACACACATATATATTCAGTAGTTTAGCACTTTTTATATTGATTAATGAATCATTTGATTGTGATCATTATTATATAAATTTTATTATATTCATATATATAATAGTTTTATTTAATATTACAAGGAAATATGTTTTTTTCTAACCAATAAAATATTTTATTTTATAAATTATCATTAAATTCAAATTATTTCAGGTTCAGGCTCGGGTCGGGATCGGGCTCGGGTCGGGTTCGGGCTGCCTCGGGTTCGGGTATTTTCGGGCTCGAGTAATTTCGGGTTCAGGTTCGGGTGGATTCGGGACGATGACTTTTCTGGTCAACTCGGGTAATTTCGAGTTTGGCCTCGGGCGGGTTTCGGGTTTCCGGTTCATTTTGCCAGCTCTACTCCAACTCTAGACTTGATGAAATCGATAGTCTTCAACAAAGCTCTCTTCTTCGTTCGTCGGCCTTAGATGATTAATTAGACCTGCAATTAACAACCTAAGATCACAAGATTCACAAACAACTAAGTAATCACTACCTAATTGCTTGCTAGGACTCTACAAGATTGAAGAAATCCAAAGTATGTTCAAACTAGAACAATAAAGTTAAATTCTCAAGGTGTAGAAACACTCAATTTGATTAAAAAACTTAACTTAGTTTTACAAGAAGGGGTCGAATTCCTTATATATGTGTAAAGGTCGACCTAGAATGGAAAAATAAGGCCCTATGGGCGGCAAACATAAAATAAGGACAAGGAAAAGTCTAACCCGATTCCAACTAGGAAAATTAAATAACAAGGCATAATTAAACAAGGATTGAACTTAGTCAAACAAGGCCCAATCCTAATGTCATCTAAACTTAATAATAAGATAATCTAAGATAGAATTCAGCCCAAACAAGGCCGAATTCACCTATGCAAGCCCAACTACACATCGATTGCAAGTAAGGTGATGATCTTGGAATTGATGGATGAATGTTTGCTCAATTCATCACCAAAGCTCTTCAATTGCACATCGATGACCTTCATGTCTTCAAGATGAGTTCGAACAAGGCCCATAAGTACATCCCTGAACCTTTTAGCACTTGATCTTGTCATAGGACCCGATGGTAAGCTTAATGGGTCAAATGGCATCTTCTTGGTGTTTGGAACAATCTCATCGATATCTCCATGGACTCGATGCATCTTCATGCTTCCTTGCACATCCTTTCCTTGCTCTACATTGTCATCTTTAAGTCCATGATCAACCTTGGGTGCATCATCAGGAGTCTTGGAGATGAGCTCAAATTCCTCAGAGAGCAAGAGGCTGAATTTGAAGAAGCCAACAACCGAGTTATAGCCTTGACCTCCACTTTGGTGCAAGAGAGAGAAAAAGTAGACGAACGGGAAATACAGATTGACCTACACTGCTTATGGAGCTCAGATTCATGGGTTAGAGTCTGAGATTGCACACTTAGAGGAAGTGGCAAAAACCCGCCTAAATGACTTTAATGAGCTCCAGTTGGACTACAATCTCTACAAGGCAAGGGTGAGAGAGCTGAAGATTGCATGGTTCTTCATTAGTTACAGACTACATAATTGAGAGAGCACCTACCACATCCGCACAGAGGAGATGACTGAGCTTCAAGCCCAGTTTCAAGAAGGGATAGCTAAAGTTGAAAAGATCAGAGGACAAGTTCAGAGAGCATATGACCATACGATGCCTGGGTTGCACGGGCATGTCGAAACGTTCGGGTCCGGGGAACCCTGACGAAACGACGTTGGAAATGGATGGAGTCGCCACTAATCTTTTTTTCTAAGGTGTGATTAGTCACCTATCCGATTATTAAGCCTAATATTATCCTAAGCTTGGCGAAGGTAATACTAAACCTAATATAGTCTGCTTAACCAGAGTCTATGGGTTCGGGAGTCGGTTACGCTCGGGGAAGGATTAGCACCCCCGAGTCGCCCGTCAAGTGACGGTACCTCTAGTCTAACTGGATCTACTGGGTCAAAAGAAAAAGGTTGCTTTTAATCCTAATCTTGATTATTATAAAAGGGTTATAAAAAGAAAAAAAAACTATTTTTGAAACCAATGTCGAGAATTCGAAGAATATAATCGAACACCGTCGATCAATTCTGTCTCGATTCTCTTTCACTGTTTGTTCTCTTGTTGAGTCTTCCGCGCCGGGAAGAAATTTTGAAAAGGCTGTGATAAAATCTTTTTTTCATTTTTGAACTTTGAAAAACTTGATCAATTTTATTAATTTCCCAAAATCTTCTTTTGGATTTCCAAAATCTTCCTTTGGAATTATCTTATTTCCAAAATCTTCTTTTGGATTGGCTTAAGAAAAGGTTCTTTTTGAAAATGCTTACCTTGAAATCTCTTAATTTACTAATTTCTTAATTTTGAAAATCGAATAAGAGGACATGATTTGAGAAAACAATATTGAAAACACTTTTATTGCATCTTTTTATTTTCTGATTTTTCTGATTTTTCTTTTTTTTTTTGATCTTTTTCTATCTCTAGATTAATACATGTATGCAAATCATGAATGCAAAGTTCAATTATTAAATTTAACTCACGTAACCTGGGTTTTTGAAAGCACTTCCCGGGATATATGCTCGGAGCCCCGACGCATCACGAGAAGAGCCGTCTCATCCTCGGAGACATTCAGTGGCCCCGAAAACTCGACCACTCACTGAATGCCCCTTCTTCGGAGGGGTTACGGTCATTAACTGAATTTAAAAGTGGCATGAAATGCGAACAGATATAATCAATGGCAGAAAAATATGATATGCATGCAGCTAAATTTACTTTAGCACTACTCTATATTACTAAATTATTACAAACCGAGGCCAAACCGGGCCAATTAATGAGTTAACAATGACTAAAGAGAAAATAAGACTTGTGGGCAGGACTGGGCTTGCTGGGGACCTTTTTGCACACTAAAGAAAATGATCAGTAAATTTCAAGAGCATAGAACACAGATTATATCAATAAGGACTAAAATGCACAAATCGCAATACCTCCAAACTTAAAATATCAAATTAAAGGAATTTAGCACATGGAACCTAAAGTAATCCTTCAATTAACTCAAACTTAAAGGAAATCAAACTTTCAAACAAAGACTTACTTTTTAAGTAGATATTAATCCAGAATAATTCATCAACCCCTTTTTCGAATCACTTTCAATTTAAAAGATCAAATCCTTTAGCTCAAAATTGTATTGTCAAACTAAAATTAGCTCAAAATGGTCCTTAAACTTCCAACCTAACTTTAGCTCAAAAATTTAAACTTTGAACTAAGTTTTGATATTTCCACTTAAAAAAGTCTCAATAATGGGATCCAAGAATCATTTCGAATTAATATAAACTTAAAAGAATCTCACCATTAGACAAAAAACTTCAATTCTAAATTGATTTTGACCTAGAAGTTTAAACTTGAACATTTACTAGCCATTTTCAATTAAAGGTTCTATCTTTAACTATATACATCTCAAACATACTAATTTAAGCCAATTATTTGAACAAAAAAATCTAATCTTTGGATTAAAGGATTAATTTTAAAATCACTCATGACCATAAACTTGACCCCAATCAAAAGACCTTAAACTGAGACATAATCATTTAACAAACATTCAAAATTTCAACTATAAAAAATAGCAAGCTAGTTTTTTACTTATATTTAACATGGGAAAGTTTACTCAAGAGTAAAAATGAGCTAAATCTATCAACTTTATCATAAAAATAGAACAATCAAATCTTAAATTTAAGCAAATCAACACACCCTAGCTTCCTGAAACTGGCGCCACGCTGTTCTCTGTTGTCGCCATCCCTGATCAAAAACCCTTCAGTCCGCCACATTTTCTTCTTCTTCTTTCCCGCTTCCTTTTCTCTTACCCGAGCCCTAAATTTGTTCTACCCGCGCCGCTCCTGACTTCCCAGCCCTATCGATGCCGTCGCCTCCTCGAGCTTCAACGGCCAAGCCACATTAAAGTCACCTAACCCGCACCCAAAACCACCGCTAAAAGGCCTTTTTTCTTTCCTCATCTCTGACTACAAGAGCCTCAAACCTCTCTCAAATCCACCTAAACTAGGACTTACCCGAATTAGACTAATCTATTCGTCCTAAGCTCTCAAATCCCCAGACTAATTTCAACCCAAGAGCAAAACAAGTCAATTTCCCAAATAGGTAAGCTCTTCAAGGACTTCTTGTTGATTTTGTGCTTTTCTTTTTTAGTGAGGGAAGAAGAAAATCTACGAATATCTATGTGTGTGAAGAGTGTGTTGATTAGAGAGTGTCTATGGCTTTTCTTTGTGAATTTGATCGATTCTTCCCTTAGCTGTAATTTTTCTTTATGGGATTCCAAGAGTGGAGGACCCTGGTTTTGTGAGTGTTTTTATATCTTTGTGAAGATGGAGGATTTTTTTGTATCTGATTGAGAGGCTGAATTGTCTGTATTTGTGGTTGTGTGTGTAGGAAGCCTCTGATCAGTGTGAGTGTTTTTAAGTGTGGAGGGAATTTTTTAGAGATTGTTGAGAGAGAGAGCCGAGGTGTGTCAGGAGATTGATGCAGGGAGAGGAATCTGTCAGGTTCTTGTGGATTCGGAGAAAAAAAATCTGTGTGGGGAGAGAGGGAGGTATATGTGGGAAGGTTCCAGAGAATGAGGGCTCGTTTCCGTGATGTCCCTGGAGAGAGGTTCGGATTTTGTGGATTGTGTGTGTGTATGTAGGAGAGGGAGGATGGAGAGAGAAGCCTTTTTTTTTAGACCTCCTGTGGAGATGAGGATGATCCGTTATGCAGAGAGAAAAATGGAGGGTCTATAATCGTGTAAAAGATGTCCTCCAGCCTGTGTGAGGGAGAGATTTTTAGCGTATGTGAGGGAGAGATTTTTTCTGTCCAGATTCTTCTCCTCCGTCTCTAACAGTTTCTTTTGTCCTTTTGTGCAGGTAGTTGAAGATAGAGACTGGCTGAGGTGAATGAGCTGTATCTCTAGGTAATACTCTATCCTTTCTCTCTTTATGGCTGTTTGGAATTTGGTGAAACTGTAACTTGAATCCTCTGTTTGTTGATTGTGCGTTGAGCTTTCATGTATAACTGAATTGTGATTAATTTTCAATGGCTTGATAATGATTCTGCCTTGACATGCTTTGTGGAATTGTTGTTAGATGTTAAAAATTGTTGAATCGAACTAGTGTAGGCCAAAATATGCACTCTACACTACAAGAGATGGAATGAGAGATGGAATCAACTAAGGGGTCGGGAGAAAGAAGTTGTTAAGGAAAGAAAGGAGAGGCCAAGCCGAATTGAGAGTATTCAACATGGGAAAGCAAACCATTTTTTGTAATTTGAGTTGTAAATAAAAGGGAGGCAAGAGACTTACATTTTTAGACTCTGTAATAACAATGCTGCAAATTATTTATTGTCAAATAGAAATGCAAATTCTATTTAGATGCAAACTCTACTTATGCCATCACATGCGAAAACTAAATTACTTGAACAATGGTTATGCCAAAATGCAATTTCTAGCAAATTCTACCTATGTAATGTGCAAATGCAATTTTAATGCAAAATAGACAAATCCATCCCCCTTTTATCCTCCAATTATCCATTTTTGTAATCAAATTAAAGGTAGATGCTAACTATCCTAAATGCTAAAATAAAAGCAAGTGATTAATAAGAAAGAATTGACCCAAATTATGCAAAAGATGTTATACAAAACCTACCTATTAGACTAAACATGCTATGGAAAATGTTTTTTTAGATTTTCTTTTGAACTATGAATGCGATCTAGCAAAAAACTAATCCACCAAGATTATGAGTTAACAGTTGACCAAGAATGATTTCAATGCAAATTAAGAAAATGAAATCGATAAAAGATTAAAATGCAACTACTAAATGCAGCTAAGTTTTGAAATATGCAAAAATGCCAAAGGTGCTCGTGCTAAGATTTTTTTGGGTTTTTTTCAAATGCAACCTAGATGACTATTAAAAATGAACTTAAAATGACCAAAATGCCCCTAGGTGATCCTAATGCCAATTAAGCAACAAATTGATTTAAATAAAGGATATAGGACAAAAATGGGTGTCTACAGGGCAGAATATCATTGATTGCTTGGAAAGGGTCATAGGGCACTATGGAGTCTTCATCTAAGCCTTCAAAGATACTTCCCTTGATGGATGTAATAGAAAATAGACAGTAGTTCTAGTCAATGGTTGAGCCTATAAACAATTTGGGGATGTAATTAAAGCTGAATGATGTGGTGTCTTAAACCTCACTTTCAATCAAATTCAAATCCTGGTTATTGATATTATGCGGCTTACCTTTATTGCATTTGATTCTTTGTGTCGGCACAAGATCAAAACTAATAAAATCATACCACAATGGTGGAGGGTTTTATTCATTTGCATGCATTCATCGCAATTTGCATCGGTTATGGAATCATACCACAATTGATCGGTCGTCAGCAAATCATAAAAATAATAATCCCAACAATTACTAACTAAGAATAGCTAGGGCAAGTAGGGGCCGAACCCATAGAGAGATAGGTTATTAATTTTTTTCTTAAAACAATCAAATAAATTAAAGAGAATTTTTATAGTGAAATTAAATCAAATCAAACTAACAATTAAAATTAAGTAAGAAAGCAATCAAGAAAATTAAGGAAAGCAATTGATAAGAAAGCAGTGAATAAACTAGAAAATAATTGATAAAAACCCTCCAACGTAGAATTAATATCCCTCTTGACAATTATAACATGGATCATTGATATCTAATAATTATGAAAACAAAGAATAGCTTGTTGGAATTAAATCCTAAATTACCTTAATTAGATAAGATTACCCGTCAAGGCTTAAATTACCCCTTTTATTTCCTAACAAATCAATTACCCGTCAAGACTTAAAGATTAACCAAGAAACAAAGCATTAACAACTAGTAATTTATACAAGCACAAAGAGCAATTTCTCACTCAACGTTCCTTATCTCTCTTGGAAGGAGTTTCCACCCTCAACCAATTGCTACAAATAACTAAGCCTGAACGTCAATACTCGACTTAATCTAGCTAATGTTAACTTAATTTATCAAGAAAGTGCTGGCTCAATCCATCAAAACAAGCAACATAGAATTAAAACAGAGATCAAAGGAATACTCTAACAATTGTCATATTAAGCACAAAATCTCACCATTATATAAGTCAAGAAATCAATTAAATTCTACATTGGAGAAAAGAAAAGAACTACTCACTCATAAATTGAGTGAACATCCAAAGAATAAGAAGAGAAACTTATCTTATGGATGGGAAGAAGAGGGGGCGGCGGCTCCAAGGCTTTTTTCCTCCAAATCTTCAAAAAATTTTCAAAATACAATTTCTAGATCTACATACATTTAAAACCTAGACCTGAGGTGGCTATTTATAGTGGAAATAACCCTAAAGACTCAAATTCTAACTAGGATAGGACTCAAGTTGGATTAAAAGTCTTCCTAGAGTGAAATCCAAGTCAAAATAGGATCCTGAAAAATTCTGAATTAGTGCAAGAACTTCGACGTCGTTTTAGGGCTTGAAGATGGTAGAATTGGGTCTTGGAGTTCAAAGGACAGTTGTAGATCTCGGAGTTAGCTTTCCAACTCCTACTCACGGGCCTAAAACGGAGATCTCATGAAAAAGTTATGACCTTTTTACCGAGACTGCACTGAATCCTAATCTTGTTAGGAGTAGAAGCGGGAATAAGCGGGAATTGGATATTTCCTTGGATATAGGCGGCACAAATTGGGTTTTTAATTCCAATTGTGGGCTTATATGGGCTGAGTATTATCCCATATAAAATATCAAAAATTCCAAAGCTTCCGGGCTTCTTCATGGCTTGTCTTCAATCCTTTGCAATTAAAGCTCCAATTTTCAATTCTTGCTTCTTCAAATAATTCTTCAAAGATCTTCAAATCTTCATATTATCTTCAATGAGTCTTTAAAAACGAACTTTGAATCTCCAAATCTAGACTCAAAATTACTTTGCTCATATATGTGTAAAAAATCATCAAAATAGCTCCAAAAGTAGTGAAAATTAACAAATTCTCAATTTCACATCACTTAAGGACTCAAAAAACAAATATTATCAAAATAGCATATATTTAAGCATAAATAGATTCAAAAACATAGTAAAATAGCCATAAAAATAGGGTTGTTTTTGGCTCGATCAACAATGGTGGAGGGTTTCATGTACCATCATTGCATCATCCGTTAAAAAGAGGTAATAATAATAATAACAAGCTTAGCAATGGTCCTAATGGATAATTTTAATCCCAGTAAAACCAAACATAGCTCGACCGAGAAAGGAAGGTCCTTTAGCCCGACAGTTTACGACCAGCTCTCAAGCGAAGAAAATGGATGAACACGTAGCTAAGTTACAGCAAGTGGAGCAAGCTCAGGATGAATTAAGGTAGTATATGAAGAATATGATGGCGATGATGCAGCAGTTGATCAAGAAAAAAAAGGTAGTGAGTGAAGCCCAAAATACCAGGATCTCTCAGGAAGATTAACATGGGCAGGTATTGGAGTTTCAGGAGGCCTTAATACCAATGCAGTCGACACTTCCTCTAACCCTTTTGCATCGGATATCATACACTTTGCATTTCCTCAGCCTCGGGATTCAAGCCTCATGACCCTGATCCTCCTAAGTTTCCGATGGGACCGAGATTGACCATGCCCGTGTCAAATGACTATTCCCAGCTTTATCCAGTAGGGATAGCGGCAGCTAAGTCGATTGATTTGACTGGAGAAAATACCGCAAAGCAAGAGAGTGAGCAACAGAAGCATCTAAAAAGGTTGGAAGAAAGGCTGAAGAACATAAAGGCAAGTCAGGACTATAGGTTGCTCAACTTGGAAGATATGGCCCTAATTCGGGATGTCATCATACCTTCGAAGTTCAAAATGCCAGAGTTTGAGAAGTATAATGGGACCAAAAACCCGAGAGAACATGTGTTCACTTACTCAAACAAGACGGCTCCCTATTCTCAGGATGAGAAGTTCCTCATGTACTGCTTCCAGTATAGCTTGACAAGGACTGCAATCACTTGGTATAACCAGTTAGATAAGAAGAACATTCAAAGTTGGGGTGAAATGACCAAGGCTTTCATCAAACACTTCAAGTATTTGATGGATTTGAAGCCAACCTTAGATAATCTCTTGAATATAAGAAGGAAGTCGAAGGAAACTCTTAGAGATTATGCCCAAAGTTACATGGATGAAGCTATGCTGATCCCGGGGTTAACAGTGCCAGAAGTGAACTCTCTGTTTTTGAAGTTCTTACCCAGGGAGTACTTTAAGGAGCTCTATAAGAAAATTACAGAGCCATTCTCTACTATGATAGTCACATGTGAAACCATGGAGGTTGCAATCAAGACAGGTTACTTAGATGACCTCAAGGAACCTCAGAAGAGTCGGGGAAATCAAAAGAAGAAAGAGGGAGATGTACATGCGGTTGGTCAGACCAGTACCTGGTCTAAATTTTATGAACCTCAGGGTTATTATCTCCCACCTCATCCTAATGTGTACTATTCTTACACTGGTAATGTTAGCTCTAGACCTGCTGTCACAGGGCCTACTAATCTCAAGGCTGTCGTTCCAAAAAATAATTAAAGGACACCTTGGACCGGATCAACAAAGGAGAAAGAGCCCTTACACCTATACGGAGTTGTTACCACAGTTGCTTCAGCAGAACCTGGTCCAATGGTTGCCTTACTGTCAACCAATAAAGGCACCGCATCTAACGTGGTTCAATGCCAAAGCCCATTGCAATTACCATTCAGGAAACAAGGGGCACGTCACGAATGATTGCATTAGGCTAAAGCAGGCACTTCAAGGACTAGTCAAAAGCGGGAAACTAGGTTTTGGTAACGCAACCCAAGCAGTACCCATCCAAAAGCTTAGAGACAACCAAGTGGCCATGGTGGGAATTAAGGAGATACTCAAGAAGCAACTTCATGAACCGTGACACCTTTCAACATTGTGTACAAAGCTTTGACTTAGGCTAAACTGGTGGAATCAGGAGAATTTGGGGATGGAGACAACGTAGAAGTTTGTCCTTACAACAGATTGGTGCATGGGATACGTCAATGCCCAGAGTTTAAAAGAAAAGTGCAAAAGCTGATGGACGAGCACAAAATAGAGTTTTACTCAGAATTAAAGGAAGATGAAGTGGGTGTGGTGTTAGAGCAAGGTAACCAGCCATTTATCCCGAGCTTGCCCACAGCAAAGTCACTCTCTGTTGTGCCTTATGTGGAAAGACCATCGCAATCCTTCATTCCCAGGCCACCTTCAGTGCTACATTCACACTTACAAACACCTATTTTAGTTATGATACCCCCTAGACCCGTCCATTATGAGGACAACCATCAAGTACCATGGAAATATGGTTGCAGCTTTAGCACACCGCAAAACAATGGTGAATCGGCAAATGTGTTCGGAATAGGAGGGATGACTTGGAGTGGAAGGGTTTATTCCCCATATATAAGCCTCCCTGCGTAGGACAAAGGAAAAGGAGCTGTAGAGGAAAATATCAAAGAAAAAGAGCCAGTTACCGGGAGTCAAGTGGCAAGGAACCCGTAGCAAAACCGATGCCTGGTCTTGAGGCAGAAGAGATTCTCAAGATCATCAAATATAGTGAGTATAGTGTGGTGGACGCTTTAAGTAGGCTTCTAGCCAAAATCACTATCCTAAGCCTACTTTTAAGTTTAGAAGCTAATAGGAATGTGCTCATGAAAGTACTCAGCAACTCCTGTGTACCCCAGAGTATTGTAGTTGAAGACTTGGATTGTGTGGTGGGAAATATATTAGCCGATGGGTTTATAAGTTTCTCAGCTAATGAGATCCCAAAAGGAGGAAGGGATGGAATTAGAGCTCTGCACATCGTGGTAAATTGCGGTGATATGGGAATGGGAGGTGTACTTTTAGATAATGGGTCTGCATTGAATATCATGCCTCTAAGCACCTTGAAGGCTTTACCAATGGAACCCACTTATATCCAGACCAATCACATGGTGGTCAGGGCTTTTAATGGAACCAAAAGAGAAGTCATAGGGGAAGTGGAAATATGCCTCGCGATAGGCTCAGTTCCCTTCAAGCTATTCTTCCAAGTTATGAATATAGATTCGTCTTACCCATGCCTTCGAGGTAGGCCTTGGATTCACATGGCTGGGGCAGTACCCTCTTCTTTGCATCAACGAGTCAAGTTTATGATAGAAGAGAGAATGGTGGTAGTAAAGAGCCAGAAGGACATGATTGTGGCCCAAACCAGCGCTACTCCTTATATGAGGGTGGACAACAATGATATGAATGCTCACTACGAGCATTTGAGATTGACCATGTCAAGAAGCCGAAAGAGGATGCAGTCATGGCTGTGCAAGTCATGAAGAAATATGGATGGACCAAGGGTTAAGGCTTGGAAAAAAGTGTGCAAGTTATGAAAGAAATACTAGTTAGTGGTTCCCCAAATTCAGGGTTTGGGTTAGGCTTCAAAGCCACAGCTGAAGACCATAAGATCATGGCCATGTCGCACCGTACGGGTCCGGGGTCGAACCATATTGCCAAGACTTTGAACTAACTTATGGGAGTTGCCACTAATCTTTTTTAGCCTAGGTGTGATTAGCCACCTATTCAATTATTAAGCCTAATGTTACCCGATGCTTGGCGAGGGTTATACTAAACCTAATTAGTCTACTAACCAGAGTCTAATGGTTCGGGAGTCGGGTACGCATGGGGAAGGATTAGCACCCCACGACGCCCGTCAAAAGACGGCACTAACTAGTCTAGAGCTAACTGTGGGTTTATATTATTGGTTGTCTTTATCCTTAAGTTTTTTCTTTTTTTTTTTGCCATTAAGAGATTTTATTAACCTTTGAAATTAGCAAATGAACAAGCAAAAATGAGTTTTGAATTTTGAAATAGGGATGTTGGAAGTTGAAAGCGATGATTGAACCCCTCAATTAGTCTTTCTTTCCCGTTTCTATTTTTTTCTCTTTTGGCTTGCTCATGAGAGGATTTTCTTTAAAACTTACCTTTAAATCGACACCTTTTTGAAAAAAATGTTGTTTGACGGGATCTTTCCCTTGTAAAAACTTAAAACAAGACTGGCGGGAACTTTCCCTAAGTAAGAATGAAAGCTGAAACTAGTGGAAACTTTCCCTCTTTGAAAACTTAAACTGAAGTTGGCGGGATCTTTCCCTCAATAACTGAAAACCGAAATCTAACGCTTTGTTGAAAATTTTTGAAAAAGCAAATAAAGAAAAATCTCTTCAATTTTGAATATACCTTTTTCTTAAAAACTCCTTTTCTTAATTTTGAAAAAAAAAAAAACTCAATTCCTTCTTTTTGAAACTCTTTTTGAAACTCTTTTTGAAAATGACTCCTTTTTTTGATTGATTTTTTTGTCTTTCGAAAAATTAAAGGAAACAAATGCAAGCACAAACTCTTTTTAATTTTCGAAAAAAGATTTTATTCATTCGTTTTTTTTAATTTCAATTAATTATTAATCTGAAAATTACTAAATCTAATCTTAGATGCATGAATGCAAATGACGCATGAAATTCCAATTTAATTTTAATTTACCCATCAATTATATGAGGAACACCTTTGGCTGCCTCCCAAGAATTGGTAAACGACCTCCATAAATTTCCAAGCCTCCGCGAGAAAATGAGCAAACACGGAAACGCATGACTGAACCACCCGCCTTTCCCATCACGGGATCATTTTAATTTTAATCACATGATAGCAATTTAATTTAACAAGAAATTAAAATATGCATGAGAATGAGTGATTAAATCTAATTTCCTACAAATCTAAATTAATTAATTATTGAAAACTAAAACTAATTCAAATTAATTACTAACCTAAGCCCCAAATTGAACTAGATTATAACTAATAAGACTCAATTGCACGAAATTTGGACCTGATTGAACTAATGCAGAACTTAATTGGAAAAGAATTAGACCCTTACATGAGGCCGGTCAGAACCACCCTTAACAGCGCCATTTTAGTTTATTTTCCTTTTTCTCTTTTTCTGTTTCTTTTTTTTCACTTTCTTTTTCTTCCTCCTTCTCCTTTTTATCTCTGCTCTAACCCGACCCTCCTTCCTCACTCCAGCTTGCAACACCCCCCCCCCCTAACCAGCGTCGCCGCTCGTTAAAGATCTAACCAAATCGAGCCCCAAAATGGGTAAAGCGGCCTCCTTTCACTCGAAGGCTCGAAGCTCGACCCTAAGACACCGAAAAAAAACCTCCCTTAAGCTGTCACTACCCGAACCAAAAAGCTCTCCCCATTCCGGCGAGCTTACCGTCAAACGCCCCTACACTTCGTAACCTTCGAGATCTTAACGCGAAATCAATGAAGAAAGACTCGAAACAAAAACCCCATAGTGAATCAGACCCAAACACGCTCTAGACTCTACTGATAGGAGAAGGATAACAAGAAAACTAAAGACACCAGCCACTCAAGACTCTAAAGAACCCCAAAAGGGTATTCTCTTTCACTAATTTTTATTTTTCTCTACTTAATTTGTGTGTTTTTGTAAACCCTAGCCTTACACTATGTTTGGATTGGGGTGGGGGGAGGGAAAGGAAAGGAAATGGGAGGAAAGAGGGATCCCTCCACTTGTTTGGATTAGATTTTTTATTTTTAAGAGGGAAAGAGAAGGATGATGGGATCCCTCTGTTTCCCTCCTAATAGCCATTTTTTCTTTCCTCCCAATTTGGGGGGTTTTGAGGGGAAAGGAAACCTATTTTAATTATTAACTTATTAAATGTCTAAAATATCCCTATAATTTTTAACAAATATCAAAGTTACCTATAGAACTATATTTGCTTTCCAACACCCAAAATTATCCCACCACCGCCTCTCTCATCTCTTTCTTGTGAAGATTTTATTTTTTTGTTGAAAATTTCTAATTTTTTCTTTTTCTTTTTACTACCAAGCAATGACCAAGTTTGAGTACCCTTCAAATAATAACAAAGGTTATTATTGGTAATTTATAATATATTATATCATTTCCAGTCCTTTCCACTGCTTAACCAAGCAATTGGTATGGTGATTCCTTTCCTTTCCTTTCCCCAACTAATTTTAAACAATCCAAACAGGGAAACCTTTATCGTTTCTTTTCCTTTAAAAAACTTCCCTCCCCTTTCCTTTCCTTTCCTTCCCTTTAATTACTTGAATCCAAACATAGTGTTAGGAACTTAGAACCCCAAATCTTTTTGAACTGAAAAACCCCCTTTCTTCCTACTGAAAATGTTCTTTTTAAAGCCCTTAAGATTTCCTTTTCACCCTAGATACTAGATTGTATTTTTTATCTTACGGTTCCTCAATTTTTCCAATTTCTGATTTCCATTATTTTTGTGCCAATTTGCTTCACTTTTTGTCTTTTATGCAAGTGGCATTCTCTTGTTAAAACCGCGTGAGGACAATTTCGGTAAGGGGAAACCAACAATCTTCAGGTGCCCTCTCACACGTGAGTTCCCTTCTTATTCCCTTTTGTCTGATTCTAGTTTTGCAAATTGAATTTTTTTTTCACATGTTTCTCTCTCTTTGTTGGGACCCCTGCTGAGTTGGACCAATTGGAGCTAGTACAAAGCTCCATGTAGCCAATGAAACCTAAACAACAACCAGGTGAGCTTCTTTGAATTTTGAGGCTTTTTCTAGTGGTTTTGCTTGTTGCAATTTGCCTGCTCATGAATGCTTTACTGCTGGATTACTTGATTGCCTTGTTTGCTATTTTTGTTTGTCGAGAGTATCTCATATATTGCCTTGAAAGTGTTCCTTGTTCCATGGTTATTGTTGCTAAAATCTGTTCTTGTCTTAATGCCTCGTTGAAATGCTATCGCTTTCAAACTGTATTTAACACTTAAACGTGCTTGATTGTCGCCATTGATCCTGCCATACTGACTGGTTTCCAAAAAATAATGCAATGCATGGCATCTGAAGGTAACGATGCCTTGTTTTGCACTACTAGACTCTGTTGTATGCAATGATTGTGGAAGTGTAAATGTGCAAATAGGGAGTGTGTTTGAGATGTGATTGTGTGCCTAGATGCATGCTGAATTGGTGCAATGTGTATGCTAAATTCTACTGGAAAGTATGCATATGCATGCTCTGTTTTGCTGTTTAGAATATGCTTGCTTTGCTTTTGATATTTGTTGCCGTTTCATTGTGTGGAAGTGTGTGAGTATGATAAGCATGCAACGAACTGAAGTAAGAATGCATGTAATTTAACTTAAAAATGCAACTATGCTGCTAAATTGGATGACAAAGATGCAATGATGAATTTAGTTTGAATGCCTAAATGCATGATCTATTTGCTATGAGTGAACTATTGCTGAATCAAACTAATTGCCTTGGAACTGCCTTGTTTCCAAATTGGCTTGATTCCTTTGAAACTGGTAGATGCTCATTTGATCTTGGAAAGTAATTTTGCTGCTGAAATGGGTGGCGCATGAATGAATGCTTTCTTCTAGATGCTAGGATGCATGCTGAAATGCCTAAATTTAAACTGTTGTACAATTTATGAAATTGGGTGTAAGTGCTGTGTGGTATGTGTGAAGTGAAATGTGATAAAATTGCTAAGAATGATGTGATGAAATATGTAGAAAATGACACTTCCTGAAATGCCTATACGTATTGTATGCTAATGTATATTGGTGGCACTTTGTCGAACAACAGCAAATGGGATGATTTTTGGTGTATATGGACAACTTAGCAAACGTTATCAAGGAGGAGAAAATGGAAATGGGGCCACGTGAACTCGAATTGGGCCTTGGATTTATTCTATTTTTTGGTATTTTATTGTAAATGCAAATGTAGATGAAAAGAAAAACATGTATGTAATGTAAATGCATTGATGAAAAGTAAAACTGCTTCTTTTTTCTTAATTTTTTTAGATATTCCAATTTCTACTTTCTGTATTTCGGATGCATGCTAGGTAAAGATAAAAGGAGAAATGCAATCCATGAAAAACAAAAATGGTCTCAGAAGAGAATTGTCTAACAAATGAGAACCCAACCATCAAAGTCTGAAATGTATTTATCAAGATCAAAATGTCAAGGTGATAAGGAAACCCAATTAAAAGAAAAAGTCTCAAATTTTAATTCCAAGAAGGGATTTGGCCCAAAACCTTAGCCTTTCTTCAATTATGTGTAGACACCCATTTTTGTCCTATATCCTTTAATTTAAATCCATTTATTTTTTATTTGGCGTTAGGGTCATCCAGGGGCATTTTGGTCATTTGCACATTCAGGGGCATTTTAGTCATTTCAAGTTCACTTTTAATTTAGATTAGCTAATTCATCTCTTAGTCATCTAGATTGCATTTGAAAAATCCAAAAATCTTAGTATGAGCACCTTTGGGCTTAGCTTCATTTAGTATTGTTGCATTTTCATTTATTATTTAAATCAATTTTATTTCTTAATTTACATAGGAAGCATTATGGTCACCTACTAGTTCATAATTAGCATTTTGATAGAGTAGCTTATTTAGCAATCCTCTATTTAATTAGCATTAGTGGTAATTTGTAAGAAAAAGCAAAAAAATACTCTTTATTTAAGTTGCATTTAGCATATTCCATTTTTAGAAGTTACATTTGCATATTCCATGTTTGATTTCAATTAGTAATTTGCTTCATCCATATGCATTCTATTTTTGGGTTTTAGCATTACATATATATATATATATATGTGTGTGTGTGTGTGTGTGTGTGATTGCATTCAAAAAGTACAAAAAATTGGGAAATTGAATATCACAAAAAAGGGAAGTTTCATTGATACTTTGGTTTATACAATACAAGAAATTCAGGAATTGTTGCATTCCTAATTACAAGAAGTAAAAAACATTGCTACATTATCTTTGTCTATTTGAGATGTTTGCTTGCCCTGGTTCCAGCCCCTATTTTCCAAAGACAATGGCCTTGAAAGGAAGAGTTCATGACTTGCAAGATCAAGCACAGAGGAAAGAAACAAGAGAAATGTTCCCCATGATCCGGAAGCATGTACATTATTGATTTAGTGTACATACTAAGGGAATAAAAATAGAATACATGCTTGGGGAAAAGAGGTTACTATTGGCCATATTGAACACAAGGTCGTGAAGAAGCAAGAGTAAATATGTTAGTAATTGATATGAGAAACTGCTAGGAAAATGCGAGACAAAGGCAAGACCAAATTAGGGTAATGGCTTGAACAAGTATAACAGTGCAGTGGGAAAGACATCAAGAAGTCAGTAAGCAATACCAAATAGAGACAAATGCATGAGATTTCAGCACACATTCAAGACATACCCTATTTCACCAACATTTGTTAACATCAAAGACAGGGTAGTTCGGTGAAGTAAAGCAAGACAAAGCAACGTGCATGTGCATATCACATGGACTTGCTAAGAGAGACTCAATACAGGAAAAATAATTTGGTGCCTGATCACAAAGCAATGCTTCCAAGGGCCATACAGACAGCAACAACAGGCCAAGCAAGCAAACAATTCAGCACATAAATTAAGAGTAGGAGCAGCAAGTATTTTTCGTATCACAGCAGACAACATTGTGATCTCATAAAGCAAAGCGAATCATCAAGACAGAGCATGTGCATGGGCAAAGCAATTCATCAAGCAAGTAGAGAAATCACACAACAAAGCATTCCCCATGCTTTTAACAAACAATGCACAACAACCTAGTAAAGAAGCAGAGAGCATGTAAAGCTAAAAATCAGAGTATCCCAAGCATTCAATCCAGTATGCATGTACATGTTAAATGGATTTGCTGAAGGAAAGGGCTCACATACAGGGAGTTGGATTTAGTGGCTATTAATTATACAAACAATGCCCTTTGTCATCCCTCACAAACTTCACCATATATACAACAATGGCACAAAGGATCAAATACAGGGGTTTAACTAAGCATGTGAATTTCAGGATCGAACCCCAGGAAATAACCCATTTCAAGAGGATGTAGTGCAGGTGTTGCAAGAGAATTTAGCAATGGCATGGGGCAGCTGATAAGTGCAATTATTTACATTATTTAGAGTATATTTAGATTATATTTTGAGCATTTATATTGCACTTTTTAATGCTATTTATGATATATTCTCACAATTTGTGTTTTTGAGCTTGTAGGTTAATTTGGAGTGATTTTAGGGAGAAAATCATAACTTTCAATCCAGAAATCCGTTCGAAGCAATTCAAGTGCCCATGGAAAGAGGATTCAAGGCTCTACAACTTTCATCAAGGACTTGGAAGCAAATTTGGAAAATAAGGACGTCAAAAAGATGAAGAAAGATGAAATTTTGCAGAAACCTCATGCTGTCCGAACTAGGAGCCCGATTACCCCTCAACTGGGGGCCCGGTTGAAACCTACAACTTGCGCAAACTCACTTTTCTAACTGGGAGCCCACTTGACCCCCAACCGGGCCCCCAGTTGTGCCTGACAGAAATTCTTAATATTTTTCCCTATTTTCTGATTTTGCCCCTGATTACTCCAAACGAGTTTAAGACTTTTTGTATCCCTATAAATACAGAAATTTAGGACTATTTTGGGGACCTTTGGCTCATCAAAACTATTTCCTTGTTGGAGAGAAGATTTCCTTGGAGATCCAGTCTAAGATTTCTTTTCTCTATTCTTTTATGTTTATGTTCTTTAATAAATTATTCTTGTGTTTTTATTCATGAGCAGGAGTAGCTAAATCCCTAATTAGGGTTAAGGTGTAGCCAATTGGGGATTAATACTTGATTTTATGTTTTGAATTGATTTTTTCAAGTTGGATTTGTTTTTCTTGTTCTTCATACAAATTATATGCCTGGCCATCATATAGTTTATCATAGGGATTGTGTCATGTACTGACGGGTGAAGCATAATCTATGCACTAGGAAAACAAACAGGTTAGATTGGATCAGACATGAATCTTAGGCTAATTTGATAGATCTTTGATTACTTGTTCTTAATGAATCTAGTTAATTAGGCTTACATTGATAGATAGTAAATTTGGTTAATTAGGTATTCCTGTGGAGACTTGACGGAGCGCATAGGTAATTTAGAGTAATCCTATTTCAACTTTGCATCAATTCAATTCATAGGTTAATTATTGATTTCCCAATTAGGTGAAACCTGAAGCTCTAAGCCTTTTAATTATTGTTTTCACATCTTATTTTATTCTCTGCTTTTATAATTTAATTGTTTTAATTTAAATTGCTTGATTACTCTTAATTTTCCTTCTCTTGATAGAATTAATTACAATAGAAATTCTTTGTTCCCTGTGGATTCGACTCCTGGAATACTCTAGGATTTTATTACTTCAACTGACTCTGTGCACTTGCAGATTTGGTACATCAAGTTTTTGGCGCCGTTTCCGGGGAACACTTAAATTTCTATTTTTAATTTGTTCTATCTTTTATTTTTATTTCGTTTAATCTTCTCTTTTCTTTGATTTTTGGTAGTGTATGACAAGAGCAACCATTGATTCTCAAGCTCTTATTCCATACATCCCTGAAATTGAGAAACACTGCAAATTCAACCGAGCACAAACAAAACTTGAAAAGCAAAGGCAAAAAGAAATCATGGCTGATGATCAAGTTGTAGATACCAAACCTGTTGGACAATATGCTCTCCCGAGTATTACCAATGCTCAGACTAGCATAGCCAGACCCACCATTCAGGCTCAGAACTTTGAGATCAAACCAGGCCTCATCACAATGGTCCAACAGAATCCTTTTGATGGCAAAACTACTGAAGATCCTTTGCTGCATATAACAAATTTCCAGGAAATTTGTGATATGGTAAAGATTCATAATGTTACTGATGAAGCAATTCGTTTACGTTTATTCCTTTTTCTCTCAGGGATAAAGCGAAAGCTTGGTTGAATTCCTTTCCTCCAAGTCACTTCAAAACTTGGGATGAGCTTACTACAGCCTTTCTGACAAAGTACTTCCCACTTGAGAGAAGCAACAAGCTGAGAACTGACATCACTAGCTTCAAGCAACGTGACAACGAAGCGCTTCATGATGCCTGGGAAAGATTCAAGGATTTACAACGAAAATGTTCACACCATGGAGTTCCAGATTGGTTATTGGTACAAACTTTCTATAATAGTTTTTTATCTCAATGTAAATCCAATTTGAACTCTGCAGCAGGTGATGCAATATTGAAGAAACCTGTGGCTGAAGCATTGGAGTTGATGGAAACTGTGGCATCCAACAATGAAGAATTTTATGGGGAAAGGGATGGGTCCAAGAGAGGTTTGCATTCAGTGGATAGTGTTACTATGCTTAATGCTAAACTTGATTCTATTGTTACCTTGTTGAACAAAGCTAATATTAATGCTATTTCTAACCCCTCTAATACTCATGTGAGTTGTGACAGTTCTGAGTGTCCACAGTTAGAACATGCTCAATTCGTTGCTAATAATGGAAGGCAGCAAAACAATCCTTACTCCGACACTTACAATCCAGGGATGAGAAATCAACCTGGATACCAGCAGCCCAGACAACAGTTTCAACAACCTATGCAGCAACAACCACCACAACCTCATCCATCTCATTCAGACCAAAGACTTGAGAGACTAGAAAAGATGTACATGCAGTTCATGCAGAAGAGTGAAGTTACTGAACAAACTAATCACACTGCTTTGTAATCTACTCAGTCTGCCATTCGAAATCTTGAGGTACAAGTAGGTCAGTTGGCTAAGCAATTGAATGAAAGAGGTAATGGACAATTCCCTAGTAATACTGAGGTGAATCCTAAGGAAATAGTCATGGCCATTTCACTCTACAATGGTAAGGTGGTCGAGCCTGTTAATGAAGAAGATGTGTTGCCCCCACCTGCCCCTGTTAAGCCTTATGTTCCAACAATTCCTTACCCACAAAGGCTTTCCAAAGAGCAATTTGAAAAATACATGCTTGAGAAGTTTGGTAAGGTTGTGAAAGTTGAGAAAAAGAATGGTAGGTTTGTGAGAATTGAGGAAGATGATGGTAAGGTTTGGAAAGTTGAAAAGAAAAATGAGAAAAAGGCAATCCCTCCTGAAGTCACACGTCCTCCTCCTTATCCATAAAGATTGAAGCAGAATAAGTTGGAAAAAGAGTTTGACAAGTTCTTGAATATCTTCAAAGAACTTCGTATGAACATTCCACTTATTGAGGTTTTGGCACAAGTTCCTTCTTATGTTAAATTCCTTAAGCAGATTTTGTCCAAAAAGAGGAAGCTTGAAGAATTTGAAACAATTGCACTTTCTGAGGAGTGCAGTGCCTTGATTCAAAATAAGCTTCCACCAAAGCTTAAAGACCCAGGGAGTTTTTCTATACCTTGCACTATTGGTTCTTATGAAATTAATAAAGCTTTATGTGATTTAGGTGCAAGTATCTCACTTATGCCATTGTCTCTTGATAGTAAGCTTAAATTAGAGATGAAGGACACTAACATTACCTTGCAATTGGTAGATAGAAGCATCAGGTATCCTGAAGGAATTATTGAGAATGTTCTGCTTAAAGTGGGTAAATTCTATATCCCTGTGGATTTTATTGTGCTTGATATGAAGGAATGCATAAAACTTCCTGTGATTTTGGGTAGACCTTTCTTGCGCACTGCTAGAACTCGTATTAATCTTGAAAAAGGTACCATAACATTTAAGGTGTTGAATGAGAAAATTACTTTTAGTATTTTTGATGATTCGGAATATCCAATCTATGGAACTTGTTCTTGTTCTTGCATTGATTCTAGTGACAATTTGGTTACTAATGATTTAGAGAAAACTTCTAGTTTGGATTCTTGTGTTAAGGTACTAACAAGTGCAGGCCAAGATGAACCTATTGGAGAGGGAGATAAGAAAAGTGTTTCACCACTTTATAATTGTTCATTCTTTGAGCTTAATGACCAAGTACAACAAGAAGATTTTGGACAAAATTGCTTGATGCCAGCTCCTCCTATCAATAAGCCTCTTGATCTTGAACCCAATTCTTTTTCTTCTTATTTGGATTATGATTTTATTGGAACTACTCAACCAAATCC